>NNCF01125867.1:687949-771277 GCA_002313205.1 Laupala kohalensis | reverse complement strand
GAACAATCAAATTATTAGTAACTCGCAGCTAACGGTTTATCTTATCTAGGAATATTTCATTAAATTTTTTAATCCTCCTGTGCCTTAAGGTCCTTGATCGGAAGTAAATTAGTTTATTGTTCTCCACATGGTCATACGCAGTTTGCACTGCTTTTTTTGACAATAAATTTGNAGGGTCCTTGATCGGAAGTAAATTAGTTTATTGTTCTCCACATGGTCATACGCAGTTTGCACTGCTTTTTTTGACAATAAATTTCTTATTATTATAATATGTTAAATATGCCTCCCTATTAGTAATTTTAGAAAACTTTTTTTATTCTTAAAAAAGTAATTAAAGATCAGATTGAGCATATTGTGTACTAGAAAAAAATCATTCGAGAATGGGAAAAGGCATTACAAATCTTCACTCTGGAGCAGAGACAACAACAAAGTACCAGAATGAAAAGGTACTGGGGAGAAGGGAAAAAAAAGACTAAGAACTTTGCAAAATATAGAATTGTTTGTATGTGGTCCAAAGCTGGCCGAAAACGACACAAGAAGAATAAGAATGATTGAATCTCAGTTAAGAGTGGTATGGAATGTGTTGGTAAACTGAAACATGTTAAAATTCCTGTTGGGTATAGTATATCACTTGATGTAGTTAACATGTTTCCCAGTGTGCCAATTACACCTTCTTCCATTATAAAGTTAATATTATCTTTAATCTTCACTAACTTCATTTTCAGGAAGTTAATTTGAGACATCTGATCTTTCATTATTTTTTTATCTATACCTGAAATAATTAAAGGTTTTTTTTTGTTTTTTGGTGGGGCTTTAGTGCTCATCAACATCGAGGTCATTAGAGCCCAATATAATATTATATAATTAAAGGTGTTGAATTAGTACTTAAATACAATAGTTTTGTGTTACAATGTATACGAGATATATTGAAGATTTGTGTACGATTGTGAGAAATTATGATTAGATTTATATGTTGTTAAAAGAATTCAATAATTTTTGTGATCTGAAATTTATATTAGAGATTGAAGACAAATGTAAAAACTTTCTAGATGTTAAGATCATTAATAACTCGGGTGAAATTTTAACTTACTGGTGGTGTTACCATAT
Source organism: Laupala kohalensis (assembly GCA_002313205.1). NCBI lineage: Eukaryota > Metazoa > Arthropoda > Insecta > Orthoptera > Trigonidiidae > Laupala > Laupala kohalensis. The sequence goes on along the minus strand of NNCF01125867.1, from coordinate 770,170 downwards.
ATTCCTTGTATTAGAGCTGATATTTGTAAAAATTTTGATAATATAAATGTCAAATGCCAAAAGTAGAGCCTCGAAACGTTGTCAACTAAGGTCAACTCAAATATTTACATTATGATGAAACAAAGAGATAATGAATTTTTTATTTTTAATGCGAATCTAAGTTGTTTTTGGCTGTCTATAATAAGGTTCGGTGTTGTTATAAGGATAATGAGATATAACAGTCAGAGAAAGCATTGATGAATACAAATTTTAGAATAGAATGTTATAAAGAAGAATTTAATATTTGTTGTGAAAATCTTGTTAAGTTTCTTAATGTTTATAGTGTTAGTTTCTTGTCATGATTTGATTAGAGTATCATTATTCACATCTTTATTTGCTGCTTCAGTGTTAAAAAAAGGTCTCATTTCCAGGTTTGACCTTGTGAAATGTTAACTTTAAGTTGAGAATTTAATTTTAGGTTGAATATCTAACATGTTATATTGAAAATGCCACGAAACATTAGTGCACTAGAGAATTACATGGATATTGTATTCTTTATTTGTTGCTAATATAACTGGTTCATGAATGTGATTATTCAATTTGTTCTCTTAGTATATTTAACTCATCTCGTGCAAAACTAAGTGTGTAACAAAACATATATTTTATCATTTCCTGTTTGTTTGAAAATGTTTATGAGGTTCTGTATCATTAATATAATATTAATAACTATGAATAAATTTGTACTTTTTATTCTATTTCTTTGTTGTTTTTCTTCTCTCCCCTTCCACAGATAGAGTAATTTACCTTCTGCCTTGCAACTTAATATAGAAAAAATATCAAGTTTGAGAAAATAAAATTCAAATTAAAAATATTAGTATGTGGAATACCTATAAACCGTACGAAGGGATTAAAAAGCCCGCCAACCTGAAAACTGTGAAGATAGTATTCAATATTTCCGCTAGGGGCAGGGCAGTCGCGCCTCTTTGCGCGTCACGCGATTAGCATTGAACTGGCTAGGCCCTGCCCCGCACCTTACTTGAATCCAACTACAAATTGTGAAAAAAAGTTCATGAAAATAATAATAATAGAATCATTGAACTTCCTATTATAGTTTAGATTTTCATTTTACTATTTGTTATGACACATATTTAGTGGTTATGACGCTATAATAATATTTTCTAATATAATAAATGAACAATGTTCACTCATCTGTTTGGCGAGGTATGACGTCTAAATTACTGAACTTGATGAAATTTTACAGAGAGGTGGCTTAAATCTCCAAGAACTTTACAGGATGCACTACGTAGTCATAGATTCAGCATTCTTCAAGCAATTTTAATATTTTCATTGTAACTCAAGAAAAAAGTCATCAATATAAGTATTTATATTTACTTGACAACGCTTTATTGGTTCTTACATCGTTTTTCATAGGTCATAAGCATTGTCATTATGACTTAAAATTGCATAAATATTGCTGTGAAGATGTGAAGAACAGGTATAGGGTACAAAGTAACCTTGAGATATTGCTCCATAGTGATGCTGCTTGTATTTATAATTTTATTAGTTAATAAATAGTCTGTATTTATAACTTTCCAAAGTATGATCCTATGAAATATTAACAAGTAAAAACGAAGCTTCCTGTATATAGGTGATATGGTCATAACTAAGGCACTATGAGAATAGGTATTCTCATGCCGTCATTTTGGTCCAAACTAGGCTTGTGCATGTTGTAAGTTCCATGAAAACGTATCGACAACATTATTTCGGATTTTGTTGTCAGAAAAAAGTAGCAGTTTTTTATACAAAATATTGTGTGAATACATGCTCATAGTTTAATATATTATGATGATACCAACGCTGTCCGGTTGACAGAATGAACGAAATAAATACTGTAAAATATTCATTGATATTTATTATTTATTCAAATAAGTAACAATTCTACGATTATTACCACATATGATAAAATAAGGTACTATGAGAATAATTCTTTAAGCATATTTCAATAACAGAAAATATTTGTTATTCAGAGTAAACGAAGCCTCCTGCATATAAGTGAACTGGTCAAGTGAGAACTATTGTATATTTGTGTAATGAAAAGAAATTTAGTTTGAATTTTTAATTTCTATGTTGAATATTACTGTAAATTTGTTCAATTTTTTTCGAGGAATATGTATAATGAACATTTAATATTTAAGCACTTACTTGTATACTTGTTTGTTTTTAGATCGCTTTGTTCCCGAGATGGTAAATCGAGATTCAGTCCTCATTATTCAGTTATTATTGTTATAATTTGCTATTTAGAAAAAAATATTCCAAAAATAACCGTTAAATCAACGTGAACAATATACGAGCAATAATTCAAGTGTATAATACTCAGCTACTTATAAAAAATATATTATTTCTTTTGCATTACGTCAGGAGAAAACTGAAAGTTTCGTCGTGGTTCGTACCTTTGCGAACAGAAAGGCAGCATGTTCCCCTCGCTCTTCCACAAGCGAACCGTCATTGCCAATGACCTCAAAGGTGCAAATTGAGCTTACCCCGGAAGAGGGGAGTGAACAAAGAGGGGAGAGGCATCACAAAGTCCGCGTAGGTGGCATGCGAATGGGGACTGTGTGGAGGAGGCCATAGACACGTCGTAGCACCTCCACCCACCCAGGTAATCACAACAGAGTGCCTAAAAAATAGGGCAAGAAACGCGCGCTCGGATTCGCCCAGAGCCATCGTCGGACGGACGGCGTCGGCTATAAAGGCGGGGAGGTGCAAGAAAGTACGATGCTGCGCCTTCGGAGTTAATTAAAGTTAGTGGCATCGGGGCTTAGCGCTACGAGGCACTCTCTGCTGTTGTCCTTCCCACAGCCGTATTCTACACCACATCCGCTTCTTTTTCTTGGAAGAATTTTCCGTACTGATATCTTACCTTCCGCTGGTGTTACTACAAAAAATCTGTGTTTAATTAGTACGAACATTCCACTGAATGGAAATGTATATCATTGTAGACGTGTGAAGTAATCTTAAATCAGTATTTCTATCTTCATGCAACACTTGCACTACGTTACAATTATTACAATTTCTAAAACAAAGAGGAATTGTTTTCTTTACGAAAATTATCAATTTTGCGCAACGTATATCTACTTCTGTACACTTACACTTTCTCGTCTGCGATTGTTTTCCACATATTTTGACTTCAATATATTCTTCAATTCAGTCACTTTCTTCTGCCATTTAATAATGTGGGTACCTTTGTCTCAGTGATGATGTTAATTCCAGACTACAAACATCAAATTTATGTTATCTGTTTCTGATATAAATTGTTGACCTACACCACTTTCATTGGCACTCTCATTGATGTCGTGTGGCATCTCTTAAACTTAATTCGTTCTGAATAACCCAATTCACGTTAGGAAGCGATGTCGTCAGTTTCCATATTCACCATTTACTTTTACTCCCGCAACTTTCCACAAGCTCACCATTATTTTCACGGCTCGTCTGGTCCCTACAGTTAAGCATTTCCTACAATAGCTGCACCGAAATGGGGTCTTTTCACATTCTACCGTAAGACATGGTGTAAACTCTTGTGAAACAGCTATTAGAACGTACATATCACTGATAGTGATTATTAGCGTAAAATTATATCAAAAATACGTTTAGACGCTTTAAGAATACTGTTTCTGTCCGTGTAGTTGCTCCCATACCATTGAAAATAATTTTATTTCTTTGTACATTTGTACTCCTTTTTATTCTTTTCTACTCTTTTCCTATTTTCGGTTAAGGAGTGTTGCGAAATTTTGGAGACTGGACGATTTATTTTCTTCAAAGAAAAGCTGAGTAAATGTATATTATGTGAGTTATATCTTCTTTTCGAACAACCAATTTCACTTTAACCGACTGTTCTAATTCAATCTCTGGTGTCACACATTTACTGATCCATCTAACTGCCGCTTAATATCAGAAGTGAAAGTAATTATTTTGTCTAACTACTCTATATACATTTGTAGACGTAGCTTGTATATGTCACTAACATACGGTGTTCTTTACTTCATCTGAAGCCATATAACATGATTTGCATCTCCTCTTTTCAGTTTCTTTTATCTTTTCAGCGTTAATTATATTTGCCTCTTTCACATGCACAAATTTGCTATACATGCATTGTGTTTTAGCAGATTGAAAGTGTCTTTGCCCATTCCAAATGAGTTTCAATGACTCCTGAATATTGGACTTGGAATACAAATGAGATAAGAGAGCTTTGCTATGCATATGCTCCAAGAGAGCGAATTAAACGCGGACCATTTCTCCAGCAATGTCTGCTGCGTGAGAATCACCTATTTCCACACTGCTGCGCGAAGTGACAGTTTTCTTTCTTTTTATGATAATGTTGGTTTAGGTGACAAGCACTATATCATTAGGACGATGGATAGTTTATTATCCAGTAAGATAATGAAAATGAAGAATTAGAGTACACACAGTTAATATATTCTTTTAACAGTAATTTCGTCATTAAAACAAAACGAGTCCACACATTCTCTTCAAAGCTCCAAGCTTACAAAAACAGAATTACTTTGTGATAATAAATGCAAATTTAATAAACAGGTCATAGGTAGCTTTCTAAACGACATACCTGTTTTGAGATAAATAGCTTTCCCATGTTTGAACGTACAAAGAAAATACTTGATTACATAGAAAATAAGGAGAATTATTGTTGTAAATTTCAAGCAATGTCGCAAAGAAATGAACACTTTACCAACTGGCTACATGACAGAGTTGACCTAGTTTTGACACACAAATCTTTGTGGTACCAGAAATTATACGATACATAAAATTCTTCTTCTTCCTGACTAATGTTGTTGACTGACGTGGCATTACGTGAAATTGAGAGGCTTGATGTTCTACAGTCAATCAGTAGTACCCATAGTTAAGATATGGATCATGGAGTGAACACGCCAGAGGGTGACATTAATGGAGAGTGTTGATTACTGCTGTAAATATAAAATAGTTAAAAATTAGTGCATTGCTTCACTCCGCCACATCTGGCACTTACTGCGACGCTCCCTGCATAGACTGTCTCTTTGAAGTACAGTGGCAAAGTGAGAGTGAACTCTGGAGCTGGGTTTTTATCATGTTCTTGCAGCCTCACACTTAATCACTATAAGCTGTGTTCATGAAGTACCTTATAACGTTGTCTTCTCCTTGCCACAGAGTCAATGTGATGATGGTCGATTCTTGTGTCGACCTGGGTCACGTTTTACTTTAACACTGTTAGATGTCTCTGATACCTTACAGACTTCGTCTATTACACTGAATGTTCTTCACGTGAAAATGGATTCTACGCACATAAAACACTATTTCAATGAATGCACTCAATGATCTATTTCATTTAATTCACAATAAGGGATAGGTTTAGTGATAGTGATATAAACTATATTTACGTTTCATTTGGTTCAACATGTCTCACGTGATGTTGCAAGTATTTTTAATAAAAATGTGGTAATGAAACAGTTAACTTACTAACGCTTAATGACCAAGCTAGTGAATGATGTATCTTAACACTCCGGTAGCTGGAGCGGGACTTTCCCAAATTTCGAACTATCACTGGTGGTATTGCATAATACGGGATAAAAAGTATGTATTGTGCCACGATCTAGTCTCAAAATTCATTAATGATACTCACACTTACAGACTTAAATAAATCAAAAAGGAATCAACAGACTTTTGGAACAATAGGCAAAAACAATTTATTTATAAAAACACAAACATCATATTGGCATCACAACCCTTACATTCATGAATAATTACCAGTTTGCTGGTCTTGATAACATAAAATATCTTTCACTCTAAAGACGATATATTCTCGTATTTCGCCTCTTTATAATACCTTTACTTCTTGTATCTTCTCGTCTCGTGGTTCAAGTGCCGACCTTGCACTAGAATGCTCGGACCTCGCCTGAGATCACTCACGCTGATGACGCCTCGACACCATCGGTCCTCCGTAATCACGTTCTCTTCATCTCTTGTTGTTCGAAAACATTTAACTTTCTAAAAAATTATTGTCTTTGACTCGGAAGAAAGTTTAACATAATAATTTGTTCTCTTAAGAGACTGAGAACCACAACCTCTGAACTCGCTTTTTCTAGAAAAGTCTCTTTATCTCGTACTAGACTGACTCAGTGAAAATCAGTGAGTTAATGCCAAGTTAACTAGCCTCGGTGACAGTAACTGATCGAAATAAAAACTAGCATCGTAGACGAATACTGAGCTAATACCATGTAGCATCGTTGGTAGAAAACGATACGAATGATAATCAGAATGGGAATGAGATTTGTTTCCTTGAGCTACCTTCGTGAGGTAAGCGTTTTCCAGAGTGGGGGTAGGGGTTCACATCTTACAGCCATATGTTCCGACCACTAGAGCGGAATAATTCACTATTGGCTGGCGTGGCACTCGCGCGTATTTAAACCAAATACCTGGAGTGTGTCAGTATGTAATTCATATAATGCACTTGTGTGAGAGAAGCCAGGTTTTGGTTAAAAGTTGTTCAATTTAGACAATAAAACTAAATGTAACAAACCAAACTCAAATTTTGATCAAATTTTCCCATTACTTTCCCCATTAATTGTTGATCATGATACAAAATAAACACGACTGAGAAAAATTAGCGCCGCATTTCCTTCATCTCACCGTACCTTCTAAATTTTCACGTTTATTACAATGAACTTTAGGATGAGGGAGTTCCCATTTGTTTTTGTAACTTAGAGAAAAAAGAGTTGAATATTTCTGAGATGAACAGCTGTACTATGGAACTGCATATGTTTTGGCAGATATAATAATAAAGGCAAAATAAAGTCAATGGTACTAAACTAGCAAAACACAAGAATGAGGAACCGCCCTGAGTGAAGAGAATTTTGAGAAGGATTACTGACCTTAGGCGAGACCTGGCTCTTACCTCGGAAGCGAATACAACCAAGAAACATAAATAGAATACTGAAGTCAGAATCTAAACAGTCATGGCTTCCTACAATTACCAAGCTGTATCATGCATTGTGGCAACGGTGTACCGTTGACCGACTTGGTAAAATGCTTTAACTTTACTTCAGCGAATGGATTGGTTTCGCAATCATATTCTTTGTGTCAAATGAATCTGAACTAAAAGTAATCATATATTTATTGTGGTCACGCTATACTTTTTAGCTTCTATGGTATTGACGACTAAATATATCGTGTTAGCTAAGATACTTCTCTTTGGCCGACCGGCTTATGAGACCGGTGTTGTCAAACGTTAGACTCCGGCTTGGTAATTGGAGGAGGCCATGGTACAGTCCGAAGTAAATATAGAATAACCGAAATCATCAGAGCAAGTTGTAATAGAGACAATAAAAGAGAAGATCCAAGCCTATGCTCAGAGAGTCCGTAGATTTAAGAAAAGATGTATGAAAGAGATAGGGTGAGATTTTATTATTACTTAAATGGAAGTAACTGTGCACGTTCTGAATGGCGAACTACACTCCCTCAAGGTCCAACTACGGAGGAAGTAGTAAACTACTGGTCTGGAATCTGGGAGGAGGCACCGTCTTTCAATTCAAGTGAAACTTGGTTAAGCGTTGAGCAAGAACAAAGTGATTTGCTTCCTGACGCTACTGAAGATATGAGCTACCTAACTGAAAAAGATCTAGCAGTGGTTTTGAGGTACATGGAGAACACGAAAGCTCCCGGTATAAATAAAATCCGAGGCTTCTGGGTTAAACAACTATCCGCCCTTCATGGTCACTTCATGGGAGCCATTAATAAAGATGAAGAACTTCTTGAATAGTTGACTCAAGTAATAAGATACTTATTTTCTAAGGGAGGCAATAAAAAATTTGTCAAAAACTACCGATCAATAACGTGTTTGTGGGTATTTTATAACATAGTAACAGCATGTGTCCAACAAAATGCACGAACATCTAAGTCAGTATGACATAGTGCAACCAGAACAGAAAGGAAGCCGCCAAGGATATAATGGATGTAGATAAATTCGAATGTTAAACAAAGTGATTCAAAGCGACGAAAAGTTTCAGATATGAAACCTTAACATGGCTTGGATTGACTATCAAAAGGTATTCAACAGTGTACCTCATTACTGGCTGTTAAAATTTCCAAAACTTTGTAAATTTCACCAAAGTATTATAGATTTTTGCCAAGGAAATATTAAAAAGTAGACTACTAGATTGATTATAAGGGATGGAGCTTGCAATTTTGAAACAAGGTCAATTAGCATTAAAAGGGGTATATTTCAGTGTGACTCACTAACGCCATTGGTATTCTGAATTTGCTTATTTCCACTTTCTAGACTACAAACTAAACCCAACTTTGGGTACAGAGTATATGAACATGAAAAGCGAATCACTTATCTGCTTTACATGAATGATCTAAAACTTTTCACAAAAAATGAAACTGTTGGAAGAAATGCTTCATACAGTAAAAATATTTAATGAGAAAATCTGTATGAAATTTGGTCTAGTCAAATGTCTGAATACATAGAGGCAAGCAGATACAGGCAGAAAATATACATTTAGATGATTAGAATGTAATTAAAGTTCTAGAAAAAGGGAAAATGTACAAGTACTTGGTGTAGAAGAAAATGGGGGTATCTCAAATAAAAGCGTGAAAACACGAACACAGCTGGAATACTACAGAAGAACTAGGCTTGTCGTTCAATCTGAACTAAATGCAAGAAATAAAGTCAATGCGATAAATGAGCTAGATGTTCCTGTGTTAGAATACAGTTTTGGAATCATAGATTGAACAGTGCAAGAAATTCTTCAGATGGACAGGAAGACTCGAAAAGACAACTGGAAGCAACGCATAAATTTTCTATTATGGATATACCCAATTTTGTTCTCCAAAATAAAAATTATGTGTTTATGAAACAAACAATAAAAGTAGAAAGATAACATTCCAGCAACAGCATTATGCAGACAGCAAGAATAAACGTCTCAAACAACACAAATGATGAAAACATTAATGATGAAGAAATACTCAGCCTTGATTGCGAGGCAAATTCCCAACAAATGCTGAAAAACAATTGGCAAGAAAAGCCCCTAAATGGTCAGTACTTAAGAAGACTACACAAGAATGGAGTTGATGAGGACGACTCTCATACATGATTAAGAAGAAGTAGGGTGAAGGTGGACACAGAGGCATTATTAACAGCAGCCTAAGAACGAGGCATTTGGAAAAGTCTATTTTGAAAATAAGTGAAAAAGGCAAATGTAGGTTCTGTCAGAACCAGACTGAGACCATAGACCACATTTTTTCGGGACAACCCTTTTTTTGCCAAACATGAGTAACTCAAAAGACACAATGATGTATGTACCTTCATACACTGGAAAATATGCAAATAATTGGTCAGGATTATGCAGTAAACGGTACAACCACATTCCAAACCCTGTTACAAGAATTGGAAACCACACGGTCTTGTTCGACCAACCAATACACACTGACGGAACAATTGCAGCCACTATGCCAGGCATCGTTATCAGAGACAAATCAAAGTTGACCTGCATGCTCAGCGATGTAGCTGTTCCCTGTGATGAGAATGTTACTGCAAAGCAGGCTGAAAAACAACTGAAATATAAAAGCCAATCTAATGAAATCAGTCGAATGTGGGATGTGAAGGCAAAAGTGGCAGCTATCATTGTTGGCGCATTGGGAGCTTTACCATGTAGCCTTGGTAATAATTTAAATATGCTCCCTGGAAATTCAAATGAGTGGGACATCCAGGGTGCAGCTATGCGTGGAACCACCAATATTCTGCGCAGTGTTGTAAGACCACTCATACAGTGAATCATTTCCTTAGAAAGTTAGTTGTGACCTATATTCTTAGATTTATCCGACTACCACAACCTCCAGTCGAGAAAGTAGAGGAAAATATAAATAATAATTATCTCCTTAATGGTAGTACAAGAAATGGGTTCCAGTTAATAGCTGCAGAACAAGAAAACCACAACATCACTCACCTATTGTATATGGATGCTATTATACACTCACCATCCTCTGCCATGCTTAGTCACTTACACAAGTAAAAACATTGAGTAAGGTTATTAGAATGAGACTTGGTAGCGATAAGTGCAGAACACTGGGCACTTTGAAAGGTAAAGTTTAAAAAACCTTGTTAAACAAATTACCATGAAATAATTAAAGGAATAGAAGAAACTGAATTGCAGAAATTTATTGTATTACAACAATCTAGATGCGTAGACCATACATGTATAACGAAGCAACTAACAGGATTCGAAGATATACTCAAGTAATTGATGCACACATTTTTAAATGGCCGAAATTCAACGAAAGCGAAAAATCACCAATCCTATCCTCACGTATTTATTTGGAGTAGTTTCATGGACACAAATACATTTAGAAAACCTAAATTGAATAGTCAGGACCATCATAACGAAAAATAGGTCACACCACATAAACTCAAATATAGAAAGGAACAGGCTGCCTCGCAAGAAAGGAGGGAGGGCCATAATCCATGTGAAGATCCTACACAATTCACAATAAAGCAACTCCGAGCTTTCATTAACTAGAGGAAGGAAAAATCTAACTTTTTCTAATCTATCTAAATTATATGAATTGCTGACATGAAATATATTCCTTTAAATGTAGCAAATCACTATCCAAAACCAAATGAAGTTAGTGATGAAATCTTTCAGAGAATTTACCTATGGAAATGTAAACCAATTCGTGGTAAACGATCTAGATGTCTCATGTCAACAAAGTTGCATCAATTAGTTTGATTTAGAAAATGGCGAGCTATTAGTTTGATTTAATCTGGAGGAGGGCTTGGAAACCGACTCAAACGACCTATGAACGTAGGCTATTATGCAGCCCCAAAAGATCTAGCAACAGCGTCCTAGCATTGTGCCCTTGGCTAGGAAAAGAACCTTCCTACCGATGTCAGGATCAAAGCTTCGTCCTGGTGTGGAGTCTCCCAAGACCAGTCTCTTTATTGCTTCCAGAACCTCACATTCCAGGATAATATGACGGGAAGTTTCTTCAAACTACCCGCAAAGACAGCAGATTTCGTCTCCATTGAACAACCCTACCATTTTAAGAAGTTTCAACCCCCCAGGGGACTTACATCTAGTAAGTACGTGTTTGGCAAACACGGGGCCCCGAGTTGAGTCTGGCATTACTTCCACTTACTTGTGCAAGGCTCCTTCCTTTCTCTTTTCTGACCTTCCTTGGTCACCTCTTGTTCTTTACGATCCCGACGCTATTAGGGCTAGGGTATCTTTTATTTTCCTCATTTTTGTTCCCCCCTGATTTTTTTGTCCCCCGCTCATGTTTTGATGTGTCTTGAGATATGTTTTGGTATGTTGTAATTCAGGAGGGGTGTTAGTGGTTATGGTTGAGTCATTTGGCGGGTCCCACACGCGGGGAGAGTCATGTTGTCTCTCCCTACTGCGTAACTGCATTTTCCCTACCTGTACAAGTTTTTAGGGTTCTAATGACCTCGATGTCGAGTAGCCGTAAAGCCCCACAAAAAAATTAAGAAGTTTCAGGACATGACCATGTCCTGCGATTAGTACTGTCAGTCCTAAGTTCTTCCATGTTCATGTGAATAAGAGATATCATTGGGACAGAACTGGATTTCTTGGTAAGAAGTTTGTCTAGCCTTTGGTCGGGCAACTGTTTCCACAATCTAAGTTGTGTGTTCACTGCCCACGTAAGGACCGCGGTTCGTGCCGTTGAACAGTTGATTCTGCATGTAGATTCCGGTCCGAAGAAAGGTATCTGGCAAGCTTTTTTCGCAAGTTTATCAGTTTTTTCATTCCCTTCTATGTTTGATGACCAGGCATCCATCTGAGCTCTAGAGTATTGCAGAGAGTAAGGGATGTAAAAGGCTGGATACACTAATAGAGAAGATTCGTAGATATACGGCCAGAACTAAAGACTATAAGGTGACTTTGTTTGTGGCGAGAATGTGTTCGCTGGAATTGCCCTTCTCAAGCCCTTTTAGTGCACAAGTAAGAGAGACTGATCTAAATGAAAGAAAATTAATGTCTTACTATTACTTGGCGGTTGCTTACGTAACCAAACACGGGCTCAAAACGGATCCGTATTTATAGTTTAGAATAGGCATTTATACATTATTTTCAATCTTGATTTTTGCTCCATGAACAGAGAACGCCTTGTTGGAACTGTGAACGAAAATTGGTGATATTTTAGCCTAAACGACCGTGTAACCACACCACAAAAACCACGGTGTAGGTTTTGGAAGATGCGGGATTCAAGAGTGGGAAGGAGGTGTAGAGATGAGGTGACTGCCGGTCCCCACATAAACACCAATATTCCTATGGTACCGCTAACACCAGTCCAGTTTCTCGGACAATCAAACAAACACGTAACGACAATAATTAATAATTTAATACAAATTAAATTCTGAATATTTACAAAATTCGAAAAATAATCAAAATTATAAATACTAGCACAAAATTGTTATTACAAGGTAAATGCTATCTGAAAGCATTATTTACATACATATAAAGACAGTAGATGGATATTAGTCGGAATATCCTCCTATGTTATCCGAAAATCCAAATTTCTAGCTATCTTTCTCGAATAAAGTGGTAAAACTGCTAAACGTTTCATCACCCGCAACCAGTAGCAAGTATTTCTGTGGATTACCAGAGCAATCCCTCTATTAGTCTGACGACCAATACTAGCAAGGTCACACCTCCCGTAACCTACGGACTTAACCCCCTCCTAGAAGCTATCGAAAATTCTCAGTCTGTTCGATATTTACTGAAGAAGAACGTCACGTGATGAGTAGGCGACAAGATTTCCTCTCCCACGGCGTGTCTCTCCTTCGTCTAGAGGTTGGTTACCTCCAACAGCTGATCTTGGAACGCAGTGACGTCAGAGGGAGCGGCGCGCTGCCCGAGGTCAAACCGGCGCAACGCAGGTACCCTGCACTCCTCCGTAGACGCCTTCCCCTAAGCCTTTCTAAGACCTAGGTCATTGTCTCTGCATGCTTCGGAAATGTCTTATTAATAAATATATTTATTTGTACAGTAACTCTTACCCAGTACCTAACATAGTCAATACCTGGGATTAACTTTAGTTGTTAAATGTGTTTTTCTTGATCCTATATTCTTCATTATAATTTTACTAACACAAAACTACACAAAATGTACACTTACAATCAGTTCAACATATTTTAATCATTGTTGTCAAACGTCTTCTTGAATTTGTTACTTGTTTTAAAACTTGATTGGGGATGTTTGTTCCTACTATTAAGGGATAATCAATTAGTAGGAGTTGTTTGTATAGGATTTAACACCAATCTCCGATGTTTTAAAACATTTCTTACCATGCCCATCTTTGTTACTATTTCTTGAAATTTCTCATTTATCTCTTTGCTATTAACAATTCTCATTTATGTTTAATAAATTAATGAATTCCGTAATGTTTCATCATTCTTACCAACTCTCCGCGTTCTTGAGCGTAAATTTTGCAATAAAAAAGCACATGGTCACTGGTTTCTGAATCCCCGTTATTGCAATAACAAACATCTTCTTGCACAAAGTTAATTTTCTTAAGGCACTCGTTAAAATTTCCATGACGCAGAGAAACTGTCTAAGGATTTTATTATGTTCAAACCATTTCTTGCTTTAGTATGCAAAAGTCACAATTGGTATAAAATCAAATAACTGCCTACTTATCTTTTCACGATTCCATCTTATTTGCCAGCATTCGATTAATTTCCTTTTTAATATGCCTTTCCAATTCTTTCTGTCTGTACTTAACTCTTCACCATCAATAGTTACTGTTTCTTCTGGTCGAATCCTATATCGTATGTCCATCATTTCAATAGTTATATCTACTGGCATAATTCCCAGTAGAACTAGCGTTGCGTGTGTAGAGATTGTCCGATATGCTCTGCACGATTTTAGTTAACTTAATCGCTGCACACTAAGTAGTGTTTTATTTTTCTTCGTTTTAAATTTCCATCTCCAAACATTGCCGCTATAAGTTATTACTGGTACAATTGCTCCTTTGTATAATTTTCGTGCATCACCGCATTCAGTTGTATATTTATTAACTCCTATCTAGTCGGTAAATCATTATCTCCATTTTTCTTTGAATATATTCAAAATGTTTTGTGAAGGTACACTTTTCGTCAATAATTATTCATAAATATTTAACTTGTCTACATATTTTTAAAAGCCAATCTCCAACTTAAATAATCGGGTCTCTTCTTTTCTCTTGTGGCATACGAAATATAATCGCTACAGTTTTTCTCTTGATATTTCCGATTTTACTGTTTCACAATAATTTATTAAATTTCTCAATACTTCACCAGTCGGTTCATCAATTACACTTCTTTTTTTTCCTTCTACAAAAATCACGTATTCATCTGCATAAGCTATTCCTTTAATGCGTTCTCCATGCAGCGAGTTACACATTGTAAGCCACAATATTCCACAAAATCGGACCAAGATGCTACCCTTGCGGGCATCCACTAGATATTTTCCTTAGTATTGATTCTCCACCTATCTCGAATATTATATATCTCTCGGTAAAGTAAGATTTAATCTTATTTCTAATATACTTAGCTATTTTTAAATTCTCTAAACCCTGTAAAATTATATCCTAATATGCACTATTAAAGGTTCTCGTGAAATCAAGACAAATCGCCAAAATATACTATCCTTCTCTTCCATTTACTGTTCTCACAAATCGCTCTAAACATTCTGCCGTACCTCTTCTAGCCATGAAACCGTACGGGTTCATGCTGAATGTTAGTTTACATTGCACTGGTTCCAAAATTGGCTTACTTATGAATTTGTCAAGCAACTTTTCATACCCCGGAAGTAAGCAAATTAGTCTATATGAATTTGCTTTCCCTTTATCTCTATTCTTGTCTTTCAGAAATAACTTCGGAACTTCCATCTTCAACATTTTAGGAAAGTGTCCATAGTTTATACACAAATTAGAAATTACCGTTAATTCCTTAATGAATGGTTTTTTGAAAACCTGAATCATCTCGTATGTGAAATAATCGTATCCTGGACTTTTACACTTTTTAGTTTCAACTATTAATTTTGTTACTTTGTCTTATTACTCTATCCTTTCTGTCTTTCGGAATACAAATATTTCGTCGGTTGTCAGGGAGGGAAAAGAGGTATAAGTAAGCCATTTCGATAACATTAAAAGAAGAGTCACATATTTTCGGAGATAGACGGCATAATATTCATGGAGAGAAACGTGCATTTCAGAACCGTGACTATAACTCGGAAACAAACCCAGCAATCCAAACAGTTTAAAAAAGACTTATTGTATTAACTGGAACGGAGAATTTGCGGGTGCGGTGAGATAACCGGATTTTCGTCATATATACCAAGGGAACACAAAGCACAGAAGAAGAAATCGAACAAGATGTAATAATTGAACGACATTACTGACAGTTAAGATGAATTTACAAGAGATGGAACCGAGTCCGAGTGGATCTGGGAAAAGAAAAGGAAGGACAAATAATTTCAGGGGAAAATGGAAGAATACTAACGAATAATGATGTCGAAGATACAGAAGATGAGGTCTTATTAAGACTAAGACACCATTAGAAGCTAGGAAGATGAAGACCGAATAAAATGAGCTAGTTAAAAGGATTGAGGGATGCTTGAGGAAAGATTGAGTACATTCAAAGATATAGTATAAAGACGTTCCAGTGGATTTATAAACGTTGTGAGTGAGCTCCTAGGGGGCAGATTGTGAGCGACAAAATAAACAAGGCATTGAGTTTACGAACGGAAAAAATAGTATGTTTGGTGGACGAACGTTTCAACAAATTGAAAGACTTTACATATGTGATTACAGAACGAAGGTGATGAGACAAGGGATAAGATATTGGAAACAGAAGAAAATTGGGGAAGTCAGTTGGTGACACAGTACAACAGAGTTTGGGAAGGCTCTCCCAAAAAATGACAGGAGGACATACGTGGGGTGGCAAAATAGTACAGGATAAAATAAAAAAGAGTTGTTATAATACAGAGAAAAGACAAATCAAATATACAAGATTTAGAAAAAAATTATTGTCATGTATGAAGGACAAGAATATGACAAGTGATGTGTGTGAGAAAAGAAAGCTGAGAGAAAATAAGTTGGTGCTAGTTCTTGATAATACGAAAGGGTTAGACAAAATGAGGACATTTCTAAAGGATATATTTATGTTACACTTAAGGATACTCAGCGACGGAAACCGACGTTCATAGTGAGGGACGCGCCAAAAGAGGAAGAAGAAGAATATTTAACATGAATAAGAGAACAAAATTTAACTGGAAGAGCTAAAGAATTACGGATATTGAAACGCATCCCAACGCGAGATGGAGAATTACAACACAGGATAGTAGATCTAAATGGGGAAGATTTTACCCAAAATATGAGACAAGAGACGATATACGTAGGGTTACGATAGTACCTCATACACGAATATCAAGAACCACAACGTTGCTATTGGTGTCAGAGATACTGACATATCAGCAAAATTAGCAAAGACCATCGACATATATGTGGGCACTGGGGAAATCAGCCAATATTACGTAGAATGTGTAAAAGCAAGGTAACCAATATAGTATATTAATTGCAGCAGACGTAGGAAGCAACATTGTCACTCCGTTAGAAGTATGGAATGCTAGGAATATATCGCAGCAAAAAAAAGATTGCAAGACATGACAGACTTTGGGCAATAACCGGCGACCAAGAGATAAAGAAACAAAAAGTATAATACGAATATACCAACAGAATTTACGACAGGATCAAGAGAATAAGTTGAAATATTGTTAAAAGAAGATATTGATGTTGCCTGTACTCAGAAATCCAACTTACTGCGAGGTCAGCCGTGCCACATATTCCTGCGGGTAAGATTTATCCATAATGAAAAACAGTGGGAAATGATGTTAAAAGATCATAGTAAAGATAATGCGCAAAGATGGTTTTAGTGAGGAAAGAAATATATAAATTAGTTATTGTAAATATGTATTGCAATTTTGGAAGGAAACTTGGACCAGAGCTGAGATGGTTGGAGGAAATATTAAAATCTTATAGAAATAACAGAATTGTAATTTTTATGGATAGCAATGCAAGAATGCATTTGTAGGGGACCGGGTCACAAACAAGAGGGGGAATGTGGTACAGTTATTAATAGATTATGACTTAACGGTGAGAAGTAATTCCATGACAATGACATTCAGGAAAGGAAACGAAGAGTCACGGGTTGACTACACATTGGCTTTCAAACTAAAACGTGAAGAAATAAAAGTGTTGACAGTAGGCAAATGGATTGAGAGCGCTCATCTAGAAATTCTGTGCGAGGTTGGAGAGGAAATTAATATCCAAGAACAAGAAAAGCAGAGACAGATGAGAATAAATGATTGGAAAATACATATCCAATGCATACATGTAGGAGACTTTCCAAAGAAATGGAAAATAGGTGTTTTGCGAAAATTTGAAAAGAAGGATAGAGGGATTTGACGAAGGCTACCTCATATCACTCAGTTACATTATTACCCGCACTAGGAAAAAATTGGATAGTAGGCTTGGTGAGAAAATTGGGGAAGATATAGCTGAAAATGGATTAGTGCATGAACACCAATATGGATTTAGAGTTCGAAAGTGAACGGAAAATGCTATACACGACCTAGTAAGTGTAATCGAACGAAAAAGAGAAAAATACGAGCTGACAGTGTTTGTAGACGTTCAAGATGCATTTGATGAAGTCGGGTGAGGAGAACTTGCAACAACAATAGAATTGAAAATGCCAGGATGATGAATAGATTTATTGAGACCTTCTTCAACCGAACAGTATACAATTATCACGTTAGGAGGAGAAACAACACTAAAAAGCAAAACTAAAGGATGTCACTTAGATTCATCTTATCATCTTTGTTATGGAATTTGTATATAAACAATGTACTAAGACCAATGCAAGAAAATCAAGATTACGTTGTAGCATATGCGGACGACATATGTCTATCGGAAGGAAAAACTGAGGAATGTAGGTTGGAAACAACAATAGGGAGCACCGAAACCCAACTAATAAATAAACTAGAAGGAAAATGCATCAAAATTGTGTTTAATAACAAATATTTAGGTATTTCTTTGGATGATGGGTTGGCTTTGGGGTATTCACAAAGTACGTAAAGAAAAAAGCAAAAAAAAAAAAAACATGATAGTTTACTACGGGTGGGATACAGTAATAAAAACCTTCCGCAACAAGAGCTAGTAAAATTATATAAAGGAGATGTTACGTCTCGTAACATACCGTTTCATAAGGTTTCGCAATATTCAACCGTCCGACGCGTCTGTGTGCGCAAAGTTGAGAGATTCTCTTTATTCGAAACTTGAAGTGATTCAGATCGTCACTGGATGCATGAGTCAGCGTTTCGTCCCATCCCACTCATGGGAGATCTATTGCCAGTTGCTTTTGAGAGCAGTAGTCTTTTAGAACCACACATTACATAAGAGTGCTCGATTAAACGAGCGCATTTTAAGGTTGGTAGAAAAAGTAATAAGTCCCACACATGAAGTAGTGAATTTTAAACAAATATCAAACTAAGAAATATTCTATTAATTTCCAAACAACAAATATCCCTAAAGTGAGGTATAATTAAAAGATTAGATTAGAAGGCTAAACTATGTAAGCAAATTGAGAATACAATGATTTAAAAAGATTTTAAAGAACAAAATGAGATTTAAGTATTCGTAAACAGGTTTTATGAAATTATCTTGTAAAATATAATATAACTCTGAAAATTATAAATTTAATTTGATAAAACAAGTAAAGAAGCGTCAGCCTAGAATGCTATCTCTGTAATTCAGAGGCGGTTCGTAACGCACACTACCTCGAAACAAAGACAATATTCATCGGGACGTCGGGTGGAATAGTTATGTATCTTGATGGAGCAAGCCCGACACCAAAAGGACTTACGCAATGAACTATTGAGTAGAACAGTTTGTAAGCAAAGAGGAGAACAATAAATAAGAAAGAACACTGAGTAAGTTAAAGTGACAAAGACTTTGAAAACGAGTGAGTAATTCAGAGTGTTTAAAGAAATTGAAAGCAGTGAAACCATTGAAATGTACACATTGAGAAGTAGTGAAATCAGCAGGTGAAATATCAATGTCACCATTTTAAAGCAAAGTGTAGAATTCATCAAAACCGAGAGAGCAAAATTTTTATCTTCTTCAATCATATCAAGTTGGAAGCGTCAATTGTGGTAATATTCTACTTACCATGATTTTCTTCCCCTTGGATCAAGGAAAGTACATGACAAATGGGAAAGAAGACATATCAAGTTTGGACAATAAAATGCACATTTGAGCTCCAAGGAACAATAGCACTAAAAGTATTTTTCAATCACGAACTAAGCTGGTAATTATAAAATAAGTCAAAGAGAATAATCACCAGAAAATAATATATTATTTCAAATCGATATTGTATTATGTAAAACTTTTTAATTGTAATTACTTGGAACATTTATGCTTAACCATACCTATACATTAATGTAAATATGTACATTTCATTTCAGTTCTCATAGTTATTATTTTTTTATGTCTTTCGTCAAGATAGTGGTCCTCCGGAAATAAGTTGCGTGCTCCCCTATATGGTGTTTGTTACCGTGGCTGACATATCTTTTATTACCATTGTTGGCATACACTAAATTTTGTGGTCTCCAGGTCGGATATCAAACGATCTGCGGATAAACAAATATCTAATATGATCTAATAGGACGTAACATAAAGGAGACGTACGAATAAGTATTGTGATGTGGGATAAAAGATTAGTAAATTTTGCCCCGTTTAATGCCTCTGTTAAAAATACGGGAAAATGTAACTTATGGTTCATTCCAAATTATGAATTCATTTGTATTAAGATTGTTTTTAAATAAATTATTACATCACGTCAGAAATAAGAATAGCATGGATTTCTGCTTGAAATATTGTGGAGTACTCTATCAGGTTACTGAAATTTTCTGTCCTATGGGATTTGCTGAACACTCCAAATTCAGTACTTCTTCCCATCCGAGAGTGGTCTGTGAAGATCACCATTGGTTTCTGTTCCGTACTGGATGATGATCTTTGTTCCAGTCTGTCTGGGTACCTAGTTCGAATGAGAATGGTTTCTGGAAGGATTCAGTTGCCATGAGAATAAGTCTTATGTTCAGAACTTATCCTTTAAACACTGCATCCGCCCACCATATGAGTGCTCCCCCCGCCAATAACCTGTGCTAACTAGTCGGAAGGCCGCCATACGTGCCTCAGCTTTGAGATGTTGAGAGTTACCATGCCCAGTAGGATTTCCAGTGTTGCAGTGATACAGATAACAGCCAATCTTCGCAAACTTGAATGTTTGCCCGCAGTGGTTCTCTGTTTCTCTTTGGGCCACCAGATCAATGCCCCATGAGCAATCTGTGGTAGGGTAACTGCTACATAGAGTCAATGTATTATGTGTTTTTTGAGGCCTCAAGTTAGCTCCATAGAGCGACTGACGGTTAAAAATGACCAAAGCGCTCTGTACATAACATTTTTGATAGTATTAATACCAATGGTAGTACCAAGCTAGTTTCGCAGTCCTGGGTGATTACTAAGTATCTTACTGTCTCGGACCCTTTCACCGTTGAGCCACAAGTTATAAAAGACGCTCTTTTTTGGTGGTGGGGATTACAATAGTCTTTGACGGGTTTACTCGTTAATCATTCAGAACTTAATTCATCATGTCTGATAGTGTGTCGGAATTTACCTGAAGAAGTCCATAAACCACGAGATTCCAGAGGATTTGAGAAAGAACTTCTTAGAGCAACCCAGGGTGGTGATGATCTCTTTCTTTCTTGCCGAGATAATAAGATTGTTTTTTTTGTTTCACAGTGTAAAATCTAACAGTGGCTTTAACCCCTGGACTGCGAGAAGCCATATTCATTGAATTATAGGAGTTATTGTCAGCCTCGACATCCAGAAGTGCTCTCAAAGCTATATCTTTCCAGTCAACTAACAAGTTTCAATCTGCTAACCAATTGGTGTGAGGCAGTTTCATAGGATTTCCCAGTTTGGTAGGCATTCTGATATCGATGGAGTGGAAAACTCGACAGTACCCTCCCTCAAGATTACGATTCACAAGTCTGTCCATAGTTTTCAACAGAAACGATGGAGGTTTATGGGCCTATACGACTTTGCTTTAGTTTTGCTCACTCCGCGTTTTTTGTGTATTTTACTGAACTGAATTCATAAAGCTACATTATGTAATTTAATTACACAACCTTCATTCCTGCATTCTCACTTCAAATAAAAATTGTAAGAAATTTCTGTGATGGGGCCCGCGAGAATCTTAACAGTAGCCTTAAACTGTCCGTGATTTGAAATACTTTCCCTATTTTAACAGAAACGGATTCACGTGACTTCTTATGTTTCTCTATCCCTGTCGGTGTCACAGCCTTATGTCTCAGCCCCCACATTACTTGGCGTGCAACTAAAAAATGGCTACATTTCATCTAGACACTTTTTCTGCCGTTTTACAGGATTTGTTTTCAATATGCAGTCCGTCATTATTTCATGGATCAATATATAGTACAGATGATATGTATTTTCGCATTTCAATCTGATAAATAAAGATATTACGTTCAACCAATTTTTCAGTCATGTTGTTAGCAGAAAATAAAAGAAACAGTCAAGTATCTGGGTGTCCTAATAGATGAAAGATTAACGTTCACACAATATATGGAGAATTTCTGAGAGGTGAAAAGATCAAATTACGGTCTCGCAAGTGTAGTGCTGAAAAAATATCACACGGAGAGAAAGAACTATTAAGATCTGTAAGGGGGTACTGCTTCCAATGATACATTGCTAGGAAGAGCTAAGCTATGACATGATGATTGTAAGCTGAGAGCATAGTACGATTCATTGGAGTATGTGTTATAGAAGGGTATCCACTGTAGCTTGTTCCAGAAATCTAACTGTATCTTGTTGGGAAATAGATGAAATGGTGTTATGATACTATGTAAAGAGTGGGAAGGAGATGGAAATGGATCGAATTAGATTTAAACTGAAGTAAAGGATGGAAGAATCTCATAACTAGGAAATTAAGGCCATAAATGACAGTGAACTTGTGGCTCAGGAAAACGTGCGTTTTTCGTCTATCGTTTGTAACTTGAGAACAAAGCGGCCAAACGCTACAGGATAAGTTTTGATGACAAGCGAGATGGACATTAAGATACTAGGGATCAGAACGGCCTAAAATGCAAGGGATATTGATGAAAATCAAGGAATGCATATAACAAGGAATGATTAATAAAGAGAGCCTTCTAATGACATATTTGTAGACAAGGCGGCCTGGGTGACCGAACCCAAAATAAATTTAAAAAAACTAGGAAATTAGTGGAATGTTGACAGAAACAATGGGAGCATGTACCAGGAGGAAGGGATCTATGGAAATTCGTTACGCGGGTACAATTCGTGAATAACAATACACGATAGTTCGCTTTAAATGGAACTATGCTTGAGATTTTGACGCGACATAGAAAGATAAAAAAATATCTTTACGGTAAGAAAATATAAAGGATCGACAAGTGTATCATTGGAAAAGGAGAGGGCAATGTTAAAAACACTATGTATGACTGCCTAATAAACGGGGAAGAGCGGGGGAAATCGTTCCAGAAGAAACAAAGCATATTTGAAATCACGAACGAGAAAAATATATTGAAAACGAAAGAAAGTACTACTTTGAAGAATTTGTGACGTGCACCACGAAAGAGGATATGATAGGAAAGCAAGAGAAAGAGGACGACGACTTAGGAAAGTAAGATGAAGGAATAGTGTTTAATGAAGCCCTGGTGATGGCCGTAAATGTACAGTTAATAAAAATAATGATCTGAGACCCGCATTTTCCGATTGGGATCTTTTCACTCTTCAATAATGACCTCTTGTACGTTTTCGATGTCTCCCGCCATTTACGAGTTATTGCACTTTACTTGAAAATGCACCGTTTTCCTCCACGAGTGTAACACTATTTCCTACCGATTGTGTTCATCCGTTTACCGTGAAATTTCACATGAATGTTCAAGTTAGATTACTATCCCTTACTATTACTACTGTCCCTTGCTTGCTTCCGGAGAGTAAATTAGTTTTTTCCCTCCACGTGGTCATACGCAATTTGTACTGTTTTTTTGACAATAAATTTATTTATTTATTTATTTATACCAACCTCAGTGTATCAACACTCTATCTTGAGTTGTTTAGACTCTAATTGTAAAACATCAAAACAGGTCCTGTGGAACATGAGCCGTACCCCATAAACACTCTGAAAGGTATGGGACGGCATCTTGATTTTAACAATTAAAAGATATTTAACTGGAGGACCACATGGAATACCATGATTTATTAAACTAATACAATTAAAATTATTTAATCTTAAAACTAAACATTCGAGATAAATCTAAAAACAAAAAAGATGCATGAGTATGTACAACAAAGATTTGATTACATGTTATTGAACTCGTCAATAAAGACAGATTAAACTGAACGTGAAAGTTCGTGAGATTTCCACTGGTCAGTGAAATGTGTATGAGCTCATAGTTACGTGTTTGTAGAACATTTGCCGATGCTCATTAGGTTGGCAGCGTTCCAGGCGGCTTGGAACATGCAGGAAGCAGCGATGGGCATGGATCCACCAACAGTCTTTAAAGTTTTACATGATCACAATAGTGGAAGACAGGAAACTGCAGCCACTGCAGAGTTTGCAGCCATATTCACGACAGTTCCAGGTGGTCGCATATTTGTTCAAAGACTGCTACATTACATGGTTGCTGGAAATATATAGTTTGACCTCACGCGCAGCAACACGCTTCACACACACAAAAATGTTCAAAACGGACGCAGTCAGAGTTTCTGCTGCACTCGAAGATGTCTGGGGAGAGAGTGTTTTCAGCTAGTGAAGCTACAGGGTCTTCCCTACTAATTCGAGGGAATTCACACCTGCGCAAATACATTAGTACAGAATTGTTTGTGTGCTGATACAAATAAAAGAATTCATACAATGTGATATTGACATTCAGATTATGTGGCGATTTTCCATGTAATGTTCAGGAAATTATATACATTTTTATCAACACGAAATGTCTGGGAGAGAATAGAACTCTCTAGTGGCAGATAAACCTTTTAGATCTATTGATACTAGTTAGATAATATTATTCGCTTCTGGTGGAAATACACCACCCTCTTTTTCATGCAACTGAGTGTTCTTCGAGTTTCAGTAGCTAGCAATAGAACTTTGCTGAACTTCTTCCCGGCTTGTCGCCATTTTCACCTGACCCAAAAGTTATCGCTTCTATCACATAATTTGCACTTATCACGGATAGATCTTATATCCACGTAAGAACAGGATCGTTCTTCATGCAAATTTTTTCTCTAGTTGGCCGTGATAAAAAGATGTAATTTATACTTCGTAATTTCCCCATTTTTAAGAATACAAATTTTATTTTAAACCTCTGCGTCAGTTTAACTGACTAAAAAACAAAAATATAAATTACGGTACTTTACGAAACCTCTTAAGGAATTTCTTTTGAATCCACATTTCCTGTGTTACCAGTTTTTAAAATAAGTTGTATAGCACAATGTGGATTCGTATTTCCATAATATTCGGTATCTTCACTAATTTTCTTCAAGGGTCTTTAAAAATACTTCTCTTAACTTTAAAAACTCATAACACTCGTTAAATCATTTAAAAAAACATGAAAATTAATACCGTTACGTACAAATATAAACATAACTTTTAAATATTAATTATATTACTCCCCTTGAATCGGTTTGCTGAAATTTGGTTTACTCTTGCTTCGTAACCTTCTTTCATTTAATACATCTTTCATTTCATTATTCAGTCCGTAACCATTGCTCTGAGACTACTTCCTAGAACTTTCCTGAGTAACTATGCACAGTAAATTCACCATCTCTACATTGCCGTTGGATTATTTCCTTCGCAGTTCTTAATTCAAAATAAAAAGAAGATTGAATTTCATTATTTGAATGTATTATTACTATGTTATTCAAAATGTGTGTTTTTTGATAATGTCCAACTTAAATGCAATGTATCGATATCATCTCTATGGAGATGATCAATAAGTTATTCATATTCATTCCTTATTTTATCTAAAATGTCTACAATTAAAAAATAATTCATGTAAATATTTCATGTTTTGCTTTAATTTTAAGTACAAAAGAAACTACCATTCTCTCAGTGAGGCCTTTCTAGAAGATATCCTAGCTTTTAATAAAAAGTTAGAGGAAGGTTATTTCCAATCAAAACTCGTACTTCAGAATCTTCGTCAAAGAAGTGCCTGAACTTTCCCGTTTTTGAAGTTCGATTTTCGTTATTCACTTTCGTATCAATAACTCTATGATTATGCCACAAAATGTAATTTAATGATTATATCTCGTTTTTTTTTCCTTCTGGGCTCCACAAATACATTTTTGTATATTAAATGAATTTTATATTTTTATAAGAAAAATCTTTTTGTATGCCAGATGGGTACATATCCACTGAATTAGGGCAAAGATTAACAATGCGGATCTTTGCCCCACATCATGGAGTACATGCCCGAAAAAAATATATTTCTGAAAATTGGAAATTAAAAAGTCATAGGTAAAGGATCGTTTTTAAAAGAAATATTGAATATGCATGGTAAAAGGGAATAATTTATTATTTTGCAGATTTTTTTAGCTATCTAATCATTTCAAACCGAATTCGTGTAAAAGAATTGGAAAGTGTGACTCATTACCCAGCGCTAACCTACGTGTTAATTCAAGCTTGTAAAACTAGTCGAAGTGGAGTAAATTTCTTGTACACCTGTTAGTGAGAAAGTTTTTCATTGGTGTTTATATAATATTACTGATGTACTGTGTTTAATTACTTGTTCATTTATGTCTATTATTTTTTTATTATCACAGCATCATTCGGTTATATTTATTATCTTATTATT
Source organism: Laupala kohalensis (assembly GCA_002313205.1). NCBI lineage: Eukaryota > Metazoa > Arthropoda > Insecta > Orthoptera > Trigonidiidae > Laupala > Laupala kohalensis. The sequence goes on along the minus strand of NNCF01125867.1, from coordinate 744,188 downwards.
CCTGAACAATTCATTCATATTTAATGTTGCAAGATTACCCGGCATTGCCCGGATTTCTTTTACTAATCTGATTTTACTCAGGAAATAAAAGCTATCTATAAAATAAATTCAAAATAATTTCACTTGCAGGATTTTAAAAACACATGAACAGCATCCTAATTTACAAATGCATAACAATAAAATTTTAATTCAAAATTTGATTGTATACACCATTTTGAGTTTTTTATTTATCAGAATGAATAAATAAATGGATGAAACCAGCCTTCAGCAAGCAACGAAAGGTTGTTCATGAGAGAGAAATCAATTGAATAGTTGGATAATGGGGAGGCGATACTAGTATTCATTTTTAAGAATAAATGAAAGATGTGGTGTTGTTTACTAGTAAAATATTTATTCAGATAGTACTTTCGCCAGCTTAGCTAACATCTTCAGTTTAAAATAAAAAAACGAATTACAAAAATATAAACAATATGTAAGAATGCAAAGTACAAGAATTTATTGTTAAGTTTATAACCATTTGGAATCTGTTAAAATTATGAAAATTTGAAAATAATTAAAATATTATAAAGTTTTTAAGTGTATTGGAAACAGCAACAAATTAATGTAGAATGAATCTGTGAATAAGAGGTAAAAGCTACAACTAAATGAAAATGTAAATAAGTAAGTTGAACGTACCTGACGATGCCAACTATCAAAGGGAAAATGTGCCGAAGGGTTAGGCACTTGCCAAGAGCCACACTGATCGATTATTCGCTTCCGAGTCAAGACAAAACGACTACGTTTCGTAATAATCTTAAGGAGTTGTTATATTAATCCTGAAAACGTGATGGTAAAAATTTTCAAATTTTCCTTTTGTTTCTATCCAACAGCATTAATCCGTTTCCTCATCATATCCTCACGGGGTGTGGCACGCGCCAGGAGCTCGCATTCACCCTCATCCTCGCGTCCTCCTAGTTACAGCGTGTGGCCACCTTGCGGAATACAAAATTATCATCAATTTCCAGCCAAACCTCAGTCGGAGTAATTCGTTACGGGGCTCGGGTCGCACGTGGCGCGCGCTCTGCATACCAAGGTTCGCCGCTCGCTCCGATACTTCCAGAGTCCTCGCTTCGCTTCACCTACTCCCCACTACGGGGTGGAGGGGTGAAACTCGCGACGGGCACACTCTGCGGTGGGACACCATAATTTCGAATCCTTCATGAATATGCGTCGGCTATTGACGTGACGTAAATCGTAATGAAGGTGAGATTTCTCTTTCTATCGCCGCGTCGCCGGTGTGCAAGGAGAGAGAGAGAGAGAGAGACAGTAGAAAGGGGAAGTGCTTGGGGCGATGGAGGAGGTGTGCTCAGGTGTTGAGCTGCGCAGTGCTTGGAGGCTCTCTACTCGGCGACTTACGTCTGCTTGTCGCCTCGTGAGGAGGAGTGGGAGGGGGACGTGGCGAAGTGCGACAAGTTGTGCGAGGGTCGTGCGGAAGTCTGTAAGAGGGCGACGACGTCACCTCCAGGCTTCAAGTTGGACCCAGAGAATCCCCTTTGGATGATGAAGATTGGTAATTGGGGTTCGGAAGGTCTTTCTAAGTTGCTAATTGCCAAAAATAGGTATTTACTTAGAATTCAAGATGTGATCCAACTTCAGCACTTCGTGTGTATAGGTTTAAGATGCCAAAAAAGTTACTTTCCAGAAACATACAAGAGATACGCATTAACACGTGAAAATTATATCTTGAAACGTAAACATTTTGTGTATCAATTCTATTTGATCCTTCCTAGATGTAGGCTTTTCTAAGGCAACGTAATTGCATTCAATACTCGTCAATTATGTAATGTTGGTTATTCAACACAGGGTTTACCCCGCGAAAAGAAAATAAATATTATAAATTTGTTCAGCTATTGAGTTTCTTAGATTACACATATTCAAGAAAATATAGAAACAGGATTTTATAAGAGACTATGTTCCCAGGCATTCAAAATCCGTCCGAGTTGAATATTTACAATGCGTGCTCTGCATTTCGAAACATCGATTTTAAAAATTACATAATTATCTTGAAGTTCCATAATGACGTAGAGGTATAGCAAGTTGAGAAATATTAACACCCACGTTAATCCTGCACATTGAGCGTATCAGATCGAAAGTCACGACACTCCAAAAGTCGTTTCACGAGGGAACGCGTTCGAATCTCCATAATTCAATGAAGTAAATAAATATTATGATCAATATGAAGGGGAGTGAGACAGAGCATGAGAGACATGATTTATTTCATCGAGTACTTAAATATAAACGCAATAGTCTGGTGAATCAAATGATGTATTGTGACACACAATGATGGAACAAATTAAATTCCCACGATCAGAGCCCACCAAATTCCCACTATCTATCGCGATCACGATGAGTTTGACTATGATTCTCACAACTGAATTATAATTTGTGACTTAGTATGAACTTCTCTTTTATGTATTGTTTTATCTTAAATTATCTAAAAACTAACAATGGAATATCGTTGTTACCAAATTAAAATCTAGTAGCTAATATTACAAAAATATAAACTTCATATTTTACCAACTGTTTTTGTAAAATATATTTGTTTGTTTAGTATCCTTAAAATCATAGGTGAAGAAAATTGGGAAGGGTGAAGGAACCTTTTTCAGCCAGCATTGTGATGCTAGATGAAGAAGTCAATTTTCTTATTTTTAAACAACATTTCATTGAAAACATATTATGATAACAATCTCTCAAAACTACTGTGTAATATTCATAATAATGACAGAAGTAAGTATTAAATAAAAATATTTCTATTTTTCCCAAAAAATTAAAAGTATCTTCAACGTGGAAGCACACTTCGGTGGACCCTTAATTTTCTGAATCACATAAATGAGCATTTTAATGTGAAATCAATTAAATTCTGCGTATAATCTCATGGATAAAAAGAAGCGTTTTCCCTTCCCTCACGCAACCAAAATGTCATTCTACCGATTAAATTTCCCAAAACAAATTTTAAAATTAAACATTACATTTTACAACTTGATGTGAGTTTCTTAGATTTGTAGGTCTGCAAAAGTAAATATCAAACGATACATTCATTGAGTAATCTACAAAATGTAATACAGTAAAATGTAGTATAGAACGTCTTTTCGCGTTTCATTCAGTATTTTTAGTTCCACAATTTTTTTACAGTCAATATTATTGGTTTTAACATACTTGATTTTAGTTTGATTATGTTCCTTTCCCATTCTCAAAATTTCTTCGACAAATTTACTTCATTATTAACTTATTTTTGCCAACATACATTGAATACTTGTAGTGTCTGCTCGGAGACAACGCGGTTCGATTAATTAGTACTCGTAAGTCATGGGCAGGCACTCCGTTGTGCTGGCGGGCAGCAATAAGCTGCTCGTTGAATCACACAGCAATTAGATGATTGCACCAACTACTTTCCACCCCTCTCGCCCTTTTTCAGTGTCACTTCGCCAGCGTGCACGGCCATTTAAATAAAAATTATGCGCAGCCGCCATTCAAAATACTGTTATCGTTGCGCTACTCTAATTCATTTGCCCGTCTCATCGAGTTAGCTCTTCTCGTTCGTTGACTGAGGTGGGGGGGGTGGGGGGGTGTTCAAGTTTATGAAGGACCTGTGGATACTTTCCATTATCCTAAACGAATTCTAGTTTAAAAACAAAGTTGCTCAATTATTGTAATCCATTCGCTGGGTCAGGTCACAAAACATGTGAAGTAGACGGGGAAACGATCCGCAGTAAAGAACTTGATGTTTGTAATAATCTCGTCTGGGGTGAGCGTTCTGCTTACATTTACACAAGTACCATTTCAGACAATTCAATTTCATGAAACTGAAAAAAGGTTAACGGGATTATGAGATACACAAGCCATACGTTACATTTTCAGTGAGGAAGGAACGATAAAGCAATCGTGTTATTTCAAAACAAGGAAAAACATTTAAAGATTTAAATGATGATGAGATTCCTATTCAATAAATACCCAAATAAGTTAGCTAAAATGTCGAATTGCTATGTTTCAATACATTAAACAGAAACTATGTATATATCATAGTCAATTACAAATAGAAGATACTGTGACTCTATTTACTTATCAGTTACATAAAATTTGCTATCACAAAAGAAAGTAATGTACATGAACTTGATTCTCTGCATTCAATAATTAACCAAAAATCTATTGTACTACTTACAAGAAATCCCCTTAATATGAATGGCAAACAAATAAACTCCCCAAAAGAATTCTTACTGCTAAGTATAATTGAAACGTCTACTGTTCCTGTCAGTCAAAGAGTTCTGTGGGATATCCTTCGCCCATACCTGCACCCCACTGCACGGCTTAACCTTGCCGGTTCTGACGCAGAACTGGGTGCACACATTATCACTGGAGTTTGGCGGTCAACTCACCGCCTCTGTATCGCTCAACAAACTCATTCGCGTTCATCTCTGACCAGTCCTCCTCTTATCCTAATACAGGAATGTCTCACGTTGTTCATCACTCAGTGAGCAACTACATCTTGGTTAACCAGTGTTCACCTGATGACTCGCTACTTGAACATTCGGAACCGAACTGTCCGTGTGCTCCCTCTTTCTTCTTCCACTATCTCATGTATTGTACTAATATCAACAACAACAACAACAACAAAAAAGATATTCGATTAAAAATTGAACTATTGGTACAACGTCAAAGAGAAAATAACCACATTTTCTTAGTGAATTGTCAACGTTATTTCAGTACACAATGCACACTTTATCATCTTGATATTAAAGCTTTATTTCTCTTAGGGTGAAAGACTTATAAATTTCTTAATGGTTGTATGTGAACTTTTGACACAAAACAAGATTTGTGGAATTTACCAGATTTTACCGTAGCATCCCTGGGATAACTAATACTTAGTACATCTCGTCGTCTACTTGAGTAGTGAATTATCACATTCTATGAGATACATTATCAGAATATGATAGATAATTGATGAAATAATAATTTATAAAATCTTCAATGTAAGATATTTTATCGTAGTATTTTATAAACGCATGGGACAATTCACTATTCACACAATCAGAACTTTCATCGATTGCACTTCTACTCTTTGAGTCCAAGAAAGTGTTCTATGCATTTTGTTTGACATTGATCAGTAATGTATGCTGTGAGAATATGCTGCATGAAAGAGGCACAGAGAGGCGAGAAGCAAATTATTAAGCGAAAATTTGTGTCAAGAAACTTATATAAAGATCTAAAAAATTGGTAAGTTGTAAATTATACAAGGCAATGGCGATGTCAGACACTTTTTATACCCGATCAACACCGTTGAAGGTTTTACTATACAAAAATAATGAATGCAAAAAAGACATCGACTTTGTGGCGATATGGAATGGGGGTTCCGAAGAAAAGAAGAGATATGATCCATTATATGGAAATGCAATGTTCTTAAATATTACTCGTTAGTAAATAAAATTATTCGTGAAAACTCTGCGTTCAGTTTCATTACTCTTCGCCAGACTATTGGTGGAAATTAGTTCGGTCATTTGAAATCTCTCTGTTAAGTAGAATTAGCTGGCGAACGTGGTGTCTGTGCCAAGAGTGAATCGTGGAGGGGAAACTAGAGTAGATTCGGATAATTTGAAAGCCGCAGACGGTTTGCGTCGATTGGGTTATCATTTGCTAGCCGCGACGCGACGTGCCAGCTGATTGGCGTTCTTTGGCGCATCATTGGCGATCGGGATCCAAATCCAAGTCGCTGTCCAATTACATTTGCTGAAATTAGAATCATGGTCTTTGTTCCTCTCTCCCACCATTCATTAGCGCCTTTTGCTACAGTCGTTTAAAGTTTGGTGATACTTGTGAGCTGTTTTACAACAAGTTAAGATTAGTTTAAGAAATTGTAAAACTCTTCAAGTATTTATTAGTTTGGCTTCGTTTATAATCTGACAAGGTAGAATTGTATTAGAAGATAAAACCTATTTAAATTCCCTCTCACTCAATAGAAGTTCCCTGAAAGTAGTTCTGTCATACAGATATTTAAACTTTAAAATACAAAGATATTAAAAGTTTCCGTTTAAACATATGTTGACATTGTTCTTAACAGTTATGTAGTAAGGAAGTGTATATGAAGTTCCAAAATCCAAAATTATTGTTTAGTATTATACAAAAGTATACATGGAATTTATTTACAGATGTGCATGAGATTATCCTCCGTGGCTTGGCCTGCATGTGGTTACACTCCAATTTTGCACTCTACGAGCTGGGGTCGTGATCGACTAAAAATATTATACATTTCAACAATTAATGACAGAACAAAATTTTAATTGAAGAATTTTCCTTTACTCGGTAATTATGTGTTGGCAACATTATCAAATTATGCTAAATGGCACTTGCCAACGCATTCCTCCATATCCAGTGTTTGCAACTGATGCTGCTGCTATGCAGCTAAAAGTGTTTATAGTTTCAATGAAGAAAGAATTACTTTTATAGACAAGAACGACCCACATTGAATGCACAAACTGAATTGATTACATTTAGATTTTTAATATCCTCAAACACATCTCTTAAATTGCGGTGAACCTTATATACTGCAGATCAAACAAAATTAATTTGATTGCACTGAAGAAAAAATGGAACCGTATAAAATATAAGATTTTTAACATTGTTGTGTTTTGTTTCAGTGAAGGTATGGGGGAGTATGACACATTTGAAGATTTTTCTAGTTTAATATTTTGCAACAGGATTATGTGATTACAAATATAGTCGTGCATGGTAACACACACACAAAAAAAGATTTTTCTATTACATTAGTATGCAGTACAACATTGACGTTCTATTTTTCATTGTTTTTTTAACTTTGTGAAATCTTTAATTTTGTTCAAAACTTCCCCGTGGTGGGAACATATTTGAATAGGAATAAAGATGTCACTTATTTAAGGTATTATGTATATTTCATTTCAAACGGCGAAATTTACCGGTCTTAAATTATCATAACACAACGAAAGACAAGTTTAATACGCCTTATCAATTTTTAGAGTATTAAACTCACTGAAGAAAAAATTCATAATTCAGAAATACATAATTCACAAAGTATCTTCAGATTCTTACAAATGAAAACGTCAGAAAACAGTTAAACAACAAATGATATCGTCTGTTCAAATGTGCCTTTCCCCTCTTTCACACATAAAACCAATTTCTATATGCCCCTATTGTTTAAATGCCTCTCTCTTCTTTACTTCCTCTATTGTAAAACAATTTCTTTTCTATATAAATAAACATGTATATTTCTAATGATCAAAATTATTAGATATACAAATGTTGCTGTATGTAGCCTATTATAGGTCAATTTAAAAAAAAACGAAACAAATTTTTTATTTAGGTACTACTATCTGAACAGTAGTTATGAACAGAAGTAAGAAATTAATGTCTCTCCGAGTTGCTTATCTATATTACAAAATTTAATTTAATTTCACCTATTCGTTATTTTGTTAATATGTTTGTGCCAAATTTTGCTAGGGAATTTTAAATCAGTTACCCCCAACCGATTGAGATACAATTTGGTACACATGTAACAATGCCCAATGTCAAAGCAATATTATAATGCCTAACTAAAATAAAAAATATGTTATTTAAATTACGATTTTATTCTGCGATAACTCGCGGCGCGATTATTTCCGGAAAGCGTCCCCTGAAATCCCCTTTAATCCGTCTCTTCACACAAATAAGTATAACAAATTGCATAACCTACGTATTTTCGTTATAATTTCTCATTTTATCATTACGATCGCTTCTCGAAAGGATATTTATGCTACCCGAAGGTGTATGACACAGACGATATTAAATTATTTTTTAATATTATGAACATGTGAATAATCAAGATTAATCATACGATAAATAAATAAACAAATTCTAATACCAAGAATTATAAAATAATGAATAAAAAAACTTCCTTAAAACAGGCTTTTATTTTAGCCATGTTCAATGAACGAATATAATAAGTTAAGGTTTTTATCAAGGTAATGCAATGCCGAATGCTAAAACCTGCATTCATACTTCACATTAGTATATAATAATAGAAACAAACGTACTTTCTATCATTATCGCTGATTATGGTTTAATACTTTACGTTGAATTATTTGTCTTCAAAAAGCTTGTCGTGCGAAATGAATGTAGATTACATTTAATTTGGAAGGACACTGATTGTTTGGTAAGTAAGTACTTGCTGAAGTATGTATTTTCTACACAATTAGCGTGACAAGTTTTTTGAAGATAAATAATTCAACATAAAGTATTCCCATACCACTTCAAATGTAATTCTAATAACTTATTTACTGTATAATTAAATACTTGGAGATAGTTAAAAAAATTCTTATTGATTTTAAATTCCTTATTGTACTGACATATGAAGTGCCTGTTAACTGTTAATTTTTTCTCACCACATGTAATTGAAATAATGAAAGTCACCATGAAACAACATTTCTTAGTTTGACATTCAATACATGCTAAAGAGGTCACCACGTACCTCTTCGTCGTTAGAGGATGTGATACTGGAACCATAGTCATTAAGGGAGAGATTCGTTTCCATTCACGGTGTAATGTAGCTGAATAATAAAGTTCGATTATCGCTATCGATTGTGGCTGCTGTCGATCGCGAGGAGGCTGCGTCTTCCTTTCTCTTGTGGCGACATGGGACGAAGTGCAGAACAGTGAAAGAGAGAGCGAATGACGAGAAAATGACTTGGACCAGGAGGCACCTAGTTGTACTACGACACGCAATGCCCTCTACATTACTCTGACAGATAAAAGTAAAATATGAGGTGGGATTACGTACACAAGGAGGAAGGTTGTTTTCGGAGGAAGAAGCTTAAAGTTACGTCGATTCCAATATTGATATTTGGGGGCAGTAGTAGAGGAACCTTCGAAATACACTTCGACCATACGTGCAATTAAATGTTGGATATATGAAGAGTTATCGTCCATGATCATGATAGAAGAAACAACTATTAGTGCAGTTTTACCAGAAACAAACACAACTATTCAATCACGTTAACGATACGACCATTGTTTGTCATTTCATTAAGTCCAGTCATTCAGTGTTCAAAAAACCGTCTACCCGGAAAGTTTTGAAGTAGTAGGAATTATTTTGCTCCCTTATAAAACGTACTCGCCCCGTATTCATCCCCTACATGCATACGTACATACATATTGGATGGCGTATAGATGGAGGATTAAAAATAGATAGAAAAAGAATTAAGAGTTTTGACAAATAGAAGAGATCCTTGGATTGCTTTTCGCGACAGAGACAAGGAGACTGGCAACAGTAAAGAAAAATTTAAAAAGGACGTAGATACACATGAACGAAGTTAGTTAAATAAAAGCATGTATATATAATAAAGAACGGCCGATATTCATGATCAATACATTAATTTTTCTAAGACGCAGAAGAGCAGAGTCACACTCTCAATGCCGCTTAAGTCCATGAGGAAAAATTTTCCCTTTGGAAATGAGATGAAATGTAAAAGTAAACGACAATGACCAATGTTAGAGTTGAGATCATAGTTTTCGGGGTCGCTGAAATTCCCGAAGACGTGTAAGTCTACAATCAGCCCGTATGAACTCCAGCACCACTACGCAAGGATATGCCATGAAAACATTATGGAACATGACAGTTATCAGTGACGAGTCCATAATTTTCGGCGTTGACAATGAAATTCCGATATCAGAATTCAGCCCTCGTGAAACAACTCACCACAAGTACTCCTTAGAGTGGGGGTGGAAAAGGATTTAGGGATAAAAATAATTGAAAACTAATTTTAAAATATAAAAAAATGCATCGGATACATAATTTTAGGAGATGTTGAAACTACCAATGCCTCTCGGTTCAGGTTGAGATCACATAGGAGTACGGTATCCTTAGACCTGGGAGTGGGAAGGGTGAGTCGTAAAATTAACACAAAAAACGTTTTTATGGTCGAGTCAGTGACTTTTGGGTATTCTGATGTGAATATGAGTATTTCGAATGACATCATGTAACCTTCAGACCTCATGAGGTGCACGACACCCTTGGAAGGTTGGGAAGGGCGTGACACGAAAAATTATCGAAAATGTCCGCTAATACAGAATTTTACGAAATTTCACCCCTAACGGAAGTAAATGGTAAATTAGTATTTTCTAAAAGTCTTTTTTTAATTTAATCAGAGCAAATAGTGGATTTAGGATACACACGAATTCTATCATAACTCCTACATTAACGTGAGACAAATATGACACTGGATCTCTATCCCTAAGTGAAGTCATTAACAATATATATCCGCTGCAACTAGTAGGAATGTAACAGAGAAAAGGTCTTTTCGTGTTACAATATAGTATATGTTAGTAGACGGAGAAAAAAAGTACTTTTTCAAAAGTGAAGTGATGTTTTATTGCAATGATTATTTTTTGTAATATAATTTTTTTCCATGATGACTCCAAATAAATTAAGAATATTCTGATGCAAGCTGGAATAGGGAACAAATATCAGAACCTCACTCCACGAACAAGTCCCAGTCATTGGACCGGCACATCCCTACTTGTACCTCAAAACAGTTTATCTTAAATCAAGAATTAAAATATTACAATAAAGGAATACATTTTGTATCAAAACAATAAGTAAATTAATAAATAAGAAACGTTCATAAAAGTGGATACCCATTAATTTCATTCGACAGTGACTGGTTAGTAAGTAAGAACTTGCCGAAGTATGTATTTTATTTACTACTCACGCAACAAGTTTTTTGATGACAAATAATTCAACATAAATATTAAATCATTGTCAGCGATAAAGATAGTAAGTACGTTTATTTTTATGAGGATCTACTAATGTGAAATATGTATGGAGGTATTAGCATTTGACATCGAATTACTTTAATGAAAAATTTAACTTATTTTATTCGTTTTAGTACATCGTTTAAATAAAAGTTTGATTTTAAAAATGTATTTATTATTTTATTTTATACTTTTCTGTATTTGAATTTGTTTATTTATTTGTCATAATAATTAATTTTGCATGTTCATTTGTAATACTTAAAACACCTTTCAAACACAAACTTGTATTAATAAAAATAAATAGCATAAATGATATAGCATCCGTGAGATACACCTTCCGATAGGATAAACATCTTTTGAGAAACGATCGTAATGATAAGTTAAAATGAAAAGCGTAGGTGATGCAATGCGTTGAGAGAGACGGATTATATTTCAGGGAAAGCTTCCCGGTAATAATTCACCGCGATTTAACTTGGAATAAAATCGTTATTTTAAAAGATCCGTTTTAAAAGTTTGTTTTGAAAAAGACAATATTGCATTATCAGAGGGTTTATACATGTTTGCCAAATTTCAAGTTTAATCGGTTGAGGGTAACCGGTTTAAAATAAAGTTGCAAGATTTGGCTCATTGGCCCAAACATACGTACTGACAAGTGAAGTTAAATAAAAGCTACCATTTTCGTTCAGTATTCGTCATAGCGTGATAAAATATCACTGTATATTTAATGTACGACAAACAAGAAAATGTTTTATCCATTGTAAGTTATACAAGTGAAGAACTTTTCATTCACTCTACGTGAAACAATTTAATGATTTTTGATACGTTCCAAATTTATGTCAAACAAAAGCATAACTTGTCATTCAGTATATAAAATTTGTAGTTCAACATTCGTAAAATGAACGAATATATGTATTTTTAATCATTATTTGCACTGCATAAAATAATGAATTATTCTGATTTATTATTTTCTTTTATTCAAAATATGTGTAATTCTGATGAAGTTCAACTCTTGTGTCATTTATGCTAGAGATCAGTTATTGTGAGTGAGTTGACGCTGTATACTACGCTGACTCTTGGGTAGATTACGTACAGCTTCGCCAGACACCGCGGATATACAAAAGTAACATAAGAAGACTTGAAAGCAAAGAGACGAAATAAACAAAAAAATCGTTTACACTTAAACCTTCCGTGATTTATGTTAATAGCTTCATGTAGGGATAGTGATTCAGTGTTATATTCGTCTCACGTTAGTGCGAGATCGATTGGATGACCCCAGTGTTCTAAAGCAGGAATAACAATAATAATCTTACCATGGTGTTTATTTATTTTGTATTGGTTAGCAATACAAAACAATGACAGAAAATATATCATTGCTTGTTCAATGTTTCATAGTTATATGATACTATTGTTGTCATTATATCCCATAGATACATACTTAATCTAGCGAACTAGGTTTCCGTCATTGAAAATGCCCTAAAAACTACATTTTTTAAAGAATAGATGTATGATGTTATTTAGTTTCTACTGTAACTAACATCTATACCTGGTCAGTTAATCATGAGCGTTTTATAAACAATTATTTGAATCCCTCGTGAATGAGCTCTCCTTTTATTTTATTAAGAAATTATGCACGTATCTTACATATTTGCGAATTCAATTAGCGTGAGGTAAGAACTTCGTATAGTACAAGCTGCAACGGACGGTGTCGTTGTTGCGTTGCTGGATGCTGAGGAGGCAGCAGCCGTCCGTTAGCACTGATTTATGAGTCTTAGAAGGGCATGAGAAAAAAATCCTAAAACGCAATCGAAAATTCATAAAAACTTTGAACAAGTGTCGGTAGCAAGCCGTGTAATAAAAGCGACGGAGTCCCTCAGGGCTCTAGTCAGAGCACTTCACGTTCCTAGCTGATTTATCATGAAAAATAATGAACGGGGTCAATTTACAGCAGTTGTTGCTGCAGCGAGCATCGTTTGGAGTTGTTTTCAACGTAGAGAATCAGGGATATGCGAAGGGGACCATTTGGGAAAATGAATCCACAGCTCATTGATGAATGCAAATTGTTGAGATTTCCAAAATTGTATTATGGCCATAACCAATTTTTCAATGATAATATATTTATGGTATAGTAGTATTTGCAATGTGTATATGTATATATATATATAAATTGTACATAACATATAACTCTCATTTAAATATTCAATTTAATAAAAATTAATATTGCTGTTGTGACGTGTTGGAGACATTTTTTCGTATGACGTGATGTGCTCAGTATTTCTAAAGATACTCAAAAAACTCGCAAGTAAATTTTTAATACTAGCTACATTTACAGAAATATTAGAAATTTTGTGGCATTTATATATTGTTTATTAACCTCTTACATTGATTCTGTAAAGCGTGGTCCAGTTATCCAATTAATTTTTGGTGAGTGGGGTATCCGGGTCATGAGTTAGGTACCATTGGGTCAGGATGTATCCAGTTATCGTAATATTTTAATACACTTTGAGTTATATGAATAAATACTTTTTATAGTAAAATATTATAGTGTTTGGTTTTGTTGCAAATTATAGAGAGAGAAACATCATAGCGCAAGGTTTCTGAATATCTGTCTAGACTTCTTCAAAAATACAAAAGAAGCGGAGCAAGAAAGTGACTAGTGAAGTGAAGCTAGAAAGAGTATAATAGCAATAAATAACAAATAAAGGGAAGGAGATAGAAAGAAGATACGGTGAAAGCCGAGGAGAAAAACGAACTGAAATGCAAAGTAAAAGAAAATAAGAAAAAGTTAAAAAGAAGAACAAAAAACATTCCGAAGTTGATTCTAACTATTCAAATCTTGAAAACGATTGTGAAAAATATTCAAATCAAAAGTCCACAAGGATACCATAAACGTTTCTCTGAATAAAAATGAAGGCTTCAATAAAGTTCGATAATTTCGGTGTTGTGAAATTTTGGTTAAGAAAAAAAAATTCATATAGGTACTTTTTGAAAAAACCAAGACGGTTTTGAGAACAAGTATTTTAAATATGACAGTAGGTGAAATGCAATGACAGAAGAAAAATATCATGTTGCACAGAGAGGTAATAACCGCAATTTGCAAATTCCAGTAATTGTAGTTCCGCGCGATTAAAAAATTAAATTTTTCTCAATAGTTAATTGATTTTACAAATATTTCTTATCATTAATTTGCTGATTATCATTAAGTTCCTTGCAAGAAGTAGTTGTTATAATTATTGCATTGTTAATTTGTCGTTCTCTTAATTTTAAAACATTTTTCAACTCCATTATTATTTTTTGTATTCGACAAATTTGTTTAATATTTGGCAAATTAGTAATAGATTTAGCAATTGACCCAGCCACTCTACATAATTCGTGCAGTTCTTATACAATGAAAGATTAGACTTATCCAGTTGTTCCCAAGTGATACGGTAACTGAGACCATATCATGATAAATATATCACAATTTAAAAAATACAAAACTTCAGTAAATATATGTGAGTATTTTATTATGTCCTAATATATCCTAATGAGAAATTTAATGAAAATTTATAATAATATATGAATTGCAAAAACACCTAATGACTGCGTAAATACTAAATATTTGAACAGATTATCTTCGTATAACTTTACTGAAGTGTGTTTTTAAATTGAGTTATTTTAATATCACGTAATCTCAGTTACCCCCTCACTTTGAAGTCTCGTTTTAAAACCAGGGCCCCATCCCATCTTTGGTATTATGATTTTAAGAGCAAAAATAATTTTTGTTATTTCTAAGTCCGTTTAAAAAATTCCAAACGTAAGTACACGATAACGTGTTTTGATAAGCGTAATATTTTTTGGAAGTGCATTTATTGAGAGGATGAGCACTCCTTATATAAACGATGAAATTCGTTCATAAATCATATCATTGATAATTTTATTCAATTGTGTTTATATTTATCTGTCATCATACTCATACGTCATTATATTAATTTAATTTTAATAAGCATTCGTTAGAAATTTCTAAGTTCATTCTCAGTCTTTATTCTTACATTTCTTTTTTTTTACATATCTGTAACCAATAATCATGTTTCCTATTGCATTAAATTTATTTGAATCTTCTTTTCTTTATTTACTCACTCGGATATTAAAGACTTATTACAAAAACAATTACTTTACTGAATTTTAATGCAGATGTAGGTATTTTAGTTTCAGTGTAGTGAAAAAGAATCCCATGGTACAATACTTATGTTGAAGCTATATGATGAATTAATTTTTTTATTTTCTCCCCACCCTGAACAAAAAAACAACAACAGATTTTTAAATCTCTATCAGGGCGTACTATTGAACTACTGCGTGATATAATATAAATATTATATTCCGAAAGTATTTTATCACCACTTCGTTGTCTTAAACACTTTTACCTCAAATATTCACTTAATTTGCAACGACCGCTTCTATTTCTCTGAGTGCTGCTGCTGGCGTTTCTTCTTTAATTGCGCCTGTCTCCGGCGAGCCGCGCCACTGTCTTACAGACGCCGGTATAATTAAAAGTAGATCCGAAAGGAATAATTAAAGCTAAGAAATTAATCATATAAGTTGTTTTCCTAATTACAAGTAACTCTTGCGTCAAGAGTGAAAAGGAAGTTGTATTTGCGAGAGAGGGATAAATTGAATTAAAAAAAGATTGCTTAGAGGAAAGGAGATATAAATCCTCGGGCAAAAAGAAAGGGAGTTTGAAGAGAAGTAAGTCTGTTTCTTTCTGTGTACAAGGACGAGATGTGGACAAGTGAGATATGCTTGTTTTGGCGTACGCTACAGTTGCCAAATGCACTATGAATAAAATTTTAAACACCAACCGAATTTAGCATTTGGTATATAGTTCTTTTCACTTTAAAATGCTAGGGAATAATTTCATGTCCGGAATGATTCATGTATCTCTGAACACAACTAAGTCAAGCTCAACTTGACAGTTACATTTGCGCCACTTTTATTATTTTTAATTTTTATGAAGAAATAATCTAATCAAAAATCTTCTAGTTTAATCTTTCATAAAATAGAAAAAACTCTTAGTTCTAAGGCAATAGTTCAACGTGTGTCCGATTTTATGCTATTATTACTAGTGATAGTAATATAGGCATTCGGTATATTTATTCTATTTTCACATAATCACTTGCATATCTTCTTTATGCTCAGAAATGAGTTCAAATGTCTAATAGTCGCCAAAGATTTCACATATTGTGTAGAGAGGTAGTGTCGGTGTTGACATGTTCGGGGAGACCTTCTTGATGCCTCCTGAGGAATCTTCGGATTTCTTGTTTTTACCATGTATACCTAAAAACCTTTTGAAAATAACTATAAGGAAAGCTCCTTATGACTAATTTTGAAATATTTGATTTCATGGGCTGGCGGATCACCCGGGAAAAAGACTATACGTCCCTACTGGTTTAAATATTTACTGGTAAATCATATTTTCCTATAAGCAAATACATTTTTTAAAGTGTTTTTATTCGCGGTTCTATCGTTTCTTTGTTATGTGGGTTTTCTAGGTAGTTGCGCATCCAGTGTTCACTTTTCAAGGTATTTCTCGCGCATCCAACACCAAGGAACTTCTCGTAGTATGTTTTCCATTAAAGTTTGGCGGTACATCTTTAATCGTATGTAGATATGTATCTCATACGAGTCGGTTTATTTTAATTGCCCATCCTTAGTCCACTTTTTGACTTAATTTACTGCATTCTGTAACTATGCACAAACTTCATCCACCGTTTCACCTACACCCTAGATCTACGGTGTTCCTGAACTGTGAAATTCGATATAACAATTCCTTAAGGATAATTCATTTGTGTGTGTCAGATAGAGTATTGAACACAGTATACTACCGTGTAGTACTCCTGCTCTTAAATATCTGAAATAAGATGTTATTCGTTTTCTTGCATAACCCTGAAGCATCAGCCAGTTAAATAAGATTTAAAATATGTCCTTCTCTGGGAACAGACAGCATATTAGCTTGCCTCTACAAAATCAATAACAGATAAACAATCAAATTCTTCCTCTACCAATTGTATTGATGAAAAAAATATATAGCGTAACTATATTTGAATAGTTTTTTGATGCAGTGTCAGATTAGAAAGAAAGATTTATTGTATTACATGGTAATCCTTAAGTATGAGATAGAGCTTTTATAATATAAGAGAGAAATCAATATCAAAATGTAATAAAACCAAACAAGAGTTTACTATAACGACGTAAAAAATGAAGAGTAATATTTGGTACCTAATGTTTATTGTCAGTGATGCCTTCCTGTGGTGTCCTACTATTGAGAGCGGATAGAGTAGTAAGAAAAGCGGGAATGATATAGCACTTGAATGAAATAAGTATCGGAATTATTGACTTTTCTCTTCCACTCTGACTCTTGGACGTTTCTTTTTCTTTTCTTTTCTTTTTTTTTCTTCAAAATATTAAATGATGACATTTTATCTCAGATCTGAATACTCCATATTGTTGACCCCTAATTTTATAATATAAACTTGTTATTGAGATTAGGTCGTGAGTAAAAAATGTATTTTATCTCAGAGTTCATCAAAGAAGAGTATAGCCAACCTACAAGAGGTCTGATTGATTACGTTACGTTTTGACTATCTTCCGTTTTAGACAGAGAGAGAATAAAACTGACGATCACATTACGGAGCGTTGCTAGCAATTGAACTATATGAACCATCAGTTTTTACCGCACAGAATTTCTAAGTTGGTATTCTATTTTCCTTTTGTTACATCTCCAGATTCGAAAAAAAGTTAGTAGATTTTATTATTTCATCATCGTTTCTATTATAAAAGTAATTTAAGTTTAACAATGTACGTATTTTCATAGGACTAGAATTGAACGTGCGCCACAGATAAAATTTGTGCATGACAAAATATTTCGACCGCATGACTGTTTCTATACTTTCCTTTGACGAACGCTGTTTAATATCATCCACTACATTTCACACAGGTAGAAGCATAAGTGGAATAGTAAAAAAGGAAATAACAAACAAGAAATGGGAATTGATGGCAAAGAAATATATGGACAAGATTATTAAACTAGGTGTCACTTCAAAGAAATCGAAACAAATTTTGTTCTTCTGGTGAGTTGAAATAAACAATGAAAAAATAGGCTACCATAATAATGCCATATTCGATTGATTCTCGGATTTAAATTTGTGTGTTATACATGGAATCTTAAATTTTACTTTTCCCTAGACGTTACAAGTGTGCAGACAATTATAATTGTATACTTTATCTGAATTCTTAAATATATTTAATGTTATTCCCTTGTTCCTTTCGCCTACAAATAAAAGTCCATTGTTTGTAACTAAAATTTATCATACGTTTAAACTTCCCACTTGAGTTCTATTTGTTTCTTACTTTTGAGAAGATGTAGTGTGGCTGTTGAACATACATCGCTTTGAACTCGCTTCCGAAGATCATAAGTACACGTATGAGAGAAAAAGAGGTCGGGTGTGATTGTTATGTGTTTGAATATAAAATTGATAATATCAAAAGGTTCAAACGTATTGTATTTCCATACTATACTGGTTGATGTGATTGACATGAGTTCCATGTTCTATCACGCATGTGACCACGCAAGAGGCAAGAAGTTGTTTCACTCTCTTGTGTTCTTCTTTTACCTGATAAAGTTTCATAGTCGTTCCCTATATTGTTTCAATATCCCTCATTGTGCACATGATTCAAAAGCGCACCATCAATAAGCGAATTTGATAATTGCTGTCAAAAGAAGGTACCTACATGTTTCTGCCTCCTTCTTATGACAAACCTTACCGTATAAACTCCTCCAAACGTCAATTTGTAACATCCCATACAATGGATTTAAGGCTTTAATTTACTAAATAACATACTACCGTGATTGTTTTGTTGAAAATATGCGTAAAATGAATGATAAAAACATTTTACTTCTTTTTACTCACTTCAAGAACAAATGTACTTACAAACTAAAAAATAATACGTTTCATTATAAAAATGAATATACATAAGCGCAAGAATAAAATCAATATTTTCTGTGTTTTATAAAGATATTCTGAAATAAAAAAATATATATTCGTCTATTTATTTCTCTCCGGGTTTAAATTTGAAAATCTCGATTTAGTCATCATAATATGTATTTTATGTATTTAACTCTACCAGATTTTGAATGGCGTTGATGAATGCATGAATCAGTCAGTCACCCAGAAAATGCCTTATTCAAACAGGCGTATAACTTCAAAAGTCATACTTTATAAGAATATGACCAGGAAGTAAAGTGTGGGTATATTTTTATACCTATTTTGGATCACCCTCCTTCCGAGGGCTCGGCCGTTTAATATAGAAGTCTGTGTGCAGGCGTTGGCTCGAGGCGTGCGTGCGGTGGCGCCGGGACGCGTCGCGGAGGCGACCATAACGCATTACTTCCATATCCCTGGGGCGGGCGCAGGTGGCCGTGCGATTGCCGTCTAATTAAAAGGGAAGAGGGAGGAAGTGCGGTGCACACTAAGGGCTTCTTGCGAGAAATAAGAGCACGTCTTATTCCCAGCGCTGAAGGGACGGCCCTAAGATGAAATTTCTGAGATCTGAGAATGAAAATTATTTGTAATTACATTTTTATGGTCATTAGAAATAATAATTCACTTCTGACGTATAACTGTACAAACTCTACTTTGTATTACTTACACAAATGAGAGTTTTTTAAATTCAATTCAATGGGGCAACTTATTTACAATATTTACATTTTATATTACATATGATGAGGTGTTAGCCCTTTCTTATGCCCTTTGATACCGTGGGTTGTGCATTACATCATTGGAATTTACTCATACACACCCTGGACTAAGAAATCAAATTAATTATCCTGTCTTTACTCGTAAGTCGAAAGAAGTTTCGTTACTTGCAACTTAAAAAGAAAAAAAGATCACATTGCATCATGTTTAGATAAGTATTCTGAAGAGAATTGAACATGGTATTTTCTCCCCCAACCCCCATACTGCCCCGTACGCTGTTCCGGGTCCCAAGATTAAATTGAACATCTATCTCCAAGATTCGACTCTATTTCCGGGTCTATGGTTTTTTCTTCGCATACTTCAAAAATGTACAAACCTTTGCATTTTTCTTTTTCTTATTGTCTGGTCCACGATACATTCATAGTTATAGCTATTCCTAAATATGAGTAATCGTTCACATTTTCCGTTTCTACCCGATAACATGACTATTTATTTAATCCAACCACCTAGTCATTTTTGAAGATCATAGTTTTTGTCTTCTTAATGGTTACTTTAAGCTACATTTCGGCTCGGAATATTTCAAGTGATGTTTCATGTGTAGTTACAAATTACTTAAGTATATAACGTTTTCATCGGTGAATAGGGATGGCAGTGCTAGACACGAACCGAGCGTAGAACACGTTGGGAGCGAAGTGACTCATTTACTATTTACAATATAATATACAGAGATTCAAATTTGTTCTTATGTTTGATCGATATTAAAATCTATATAATTTAATGTTTTTTATCAAATTTGGATGAAATTGCATGAAATGGTCTAGAAAATACCGTACAATTTTTAATATACCAAAGAGTTTCGAGCGGAAATGGAAATTCAGGCTCTAATCGTAATATCCTTACGCTTTTACTGAAGAAGAACAAAAAAACATGGATCACTAGTAATAACCAAAATAAAGTACATGGAGTATTATTGTGAATATATAAGTCAAGAATGTATACATAAACAACTTTTAACCCATTGGATAGGAAGGTCGTATGTGTCACGTGTACCGAAGACTTTTCCCATCTTAGTTTATCCCGTGACATCCAAGATATAAAGTTTGCGAATTCTAGTAATGTTGCATTCATTACGATTAATCTTACATCGTTATCTGTCTCCGTCATCTGTTATCTGTAATATAGGTGTTCCAATATTTTATCTACACTTCGAAAAGTATTCCTTTCTTATCTGTCTCCGCGAGATAAATATTTTGCTTATTGTAAACTATGAATATCAAAGAAAGCAAACTGTTGGATGAAGCTGAACCAAAGGACGCCATTGGTTTTCTTAGAGATTTCAGCTTTTATAGTCGGAATTCATTTCGAGGCGAGGGTGCTCACATTTTCACCAAAACATATAGATAACTTAATGATTATTTGTCTTTAAAATATTGTAAATTTGTTCAAATATTTGATTCACTTTGTTATTTATGTATCAAATTGTAAATTGACATTTTATTCGCATAGAGTACTTTCATTATAAATTATAAATTCATCATAACACTCTACATAAGGGATGAAACAATCCTCATCAAAACTTAGTTCTGTATAAATATTTCATCTTTTCAAAAGGTTGTAAAATTATAAAATTACAAATTATTCGGTAAATGAGGCTACCAGAAGAAAAGGAAAACTTTTCGTCTGGTTGAAAATCGCTTAATGATTTACAGATTACTAATTGAATACATAATATTTAACTTTGGGAACATAACATTAGGATTGAATGAGCAAGACATGATCTAAATTATTTTTTTAAAGTTTTACTAATTTAATTAATTAATAGCCAATTCTTTTTTATTGGTTTTTCGGTTTCTTTAATAGAGTTGCGAATTTCAGATCACTAAGCCAAGTATTTATGACGAATAATGAAGAAGAGATGCTAGATTTTTGTTTGACAAACAAACAAAGAGAGCTACCACAAATAACCTATATGTTTATTGAACGTCATTAATAAGAGTATTACTTAAATTATTTTTGCTCATTCAAAGTAAATTGCATACGAAACAGTTCACTTTACTGTATAGTTTATTGACCGATATAGTGTCGTAAGCTTCAATATTGTGAAGAGTCAACTGAAAATCGCAATGTTGTAATAAAAAATACGAGTACATTGACTCGTTCATTGGTCATATGTTCCCAACATTGTGCTTCACACTGTTCCCAACAGTTTCATATTGATGATGGATCAGAGTAAAGGTAACTGTTCCACTACCAATATGCACTTGAGACGAACAGCATACGGCGATTCACATTTTGCGAAGTGAAGTTGTAAAATCTACTGACATTCAACTAAGAATGAAGGTCCACTGTGGTCATTCTCACTTGCCAAGGAATGGTAATGGAAGATCGCAAATGGCCTATCACTTATGGCCTATGCTCCGCGGACGACGAACGAAAATCCACAGCATACTTTTTTTGGGGGGAGGAGGGGGCATTAGGGCTCGTCAACATCGAGGTCATTAGAACCCATGCAAGTAGGGAAAAATGCAGTTTCGCACCATAGAGAAAAGCCGTAGTGACTCTTCCCCGTGTGTGGGACTCGCCGAATATCTCGACCATACCCACTAAAAAACCCTTCTGAAATTAACAAATATCTAAATACAAAGATGAAAGAAAAGAAAACAGAATACCAATACATTATATCACGAAAAAAGGAAAACAATTTCTAAAGATTATATTTTCTAATTACAGAAACGAACGATGAAAAGAAAGAAGACAGTAAAGATGAAAAAGGAATGCAAATTTTAAACCCTCCCGAGAACTTGTGGGAGGAGTCCCGATCTACTCATAAAATTCAATAGTTTATTAACATTAACTGTTTCATTTCCGAGAATTTTCGGTAAATCTGCAGCCAGACCAATTTGTCTCCGTGTACTTGAGTATCTTCTGCAATCAGTTAGTAGGTGACGCACTGTCAGAGAACAACTACACTCCTCACAAACGGGTTCATCATCAAGTAGTAAGAGATACCTATGAGTGAGAGGACAATGCCCTATGCGCAGGCGGGTTAGCAAGACCTCGTCGCGCCGGGCTGGCCTACAGGAACTGCTCCATGACTTAACAGAAAATTTGATAAGTCGGAGCTTATTCCTTTCTACAGCAAACCACTCATTTTTCCATTCACTCAGAATCCCCATATTGATGGAATTTATTAGATCTCATTTTGGAATCGTGGAGAAATCCACGCGAGTCTTAAGGCATGCCGACTTTGCGGAAAAGTCTCCTTCCTCATTTCCTCTGATACCCACGTGCCCGGAAATCCAGCAAAACATTATGTTCTTTCCATCACCTTTCCAGTGAGAGAAGCACTTCCTGGATGTTCTGGATCAACTTATCAGCCGGATACATATTCTGGATTGCTTGAAGGGCACTCAGTGAATCAAAACAAATCAGGAAATGTGATCCGCGGGAGCACTTTGTTGATCGCAATGCTCTCAATATGGCGTAGCACTCAGCGGTGTAAACGCTGCACAAGTCGCCTAGACGGTAGCCATTGGTCTCACGGGAATACACCACGGAGCAGCGGACACCATAATCTTGATTCGATCCGTCGGTATACACAGGGAAATGGACCCGGTGTTTATCGAGGATTAGGTGAAAGTATGCCCTCAACATCGAAGCTGGAGTGTTCTTCTTGTCATGACGCAGAAGATAGAAAATAATCTTCGGCTTGTGCAAAGCCCAAGGAGGAGTCTTACTAAAACCTTGATTTAAGACATTATGTGTGCATATATTAAAGGTTTCCTTAATTTGTTTACAGCGATAACCAAAAGGTTTGGTTGCTCTCAGTCTGTTGTTGTAGAAACGGATGGAAGAAGAGGAAGGATGAAAAACCGCGTTGTGCACCAGATTGTCGGGTAAAGTTAGCACGTGGCAAAAGTGTCGAAGCATGAGGAGTTGCTGCCGGAGGTGAAGAGATGGTTCGCCACTCTCGGCATAAAAACTCGGAATGGGACTAGTGCGGTATGCTCCCGTAACTAGTCGAATTCCTGCATGGTGGACACTATCCAACTTCTTTAAATAGCTTGCACGAGCAGAGCTATATACAACGCAGCCATAATCGATCCGAGATGTTATGAATGCTCGATAAAACTGGTGCAAAGAGCAGCGTTCAGCGCCCCATTCCCTGCTACTCAGGCACTTCAATAAATTCAGAGACTTCAATGTTCTTGCTCTTAGGTCTGTCAGATGATCAATCCAATTCAGTCTCTGATCAAAGATTAGACCTAAGAATTTTACAAAAAGGTAGAATTCGAGAACGTTGTTCCCTAGGGAAAGGTGACGTTCTGCCAGAAGGCTTGGTCTCCTACTGAAAAGAACACAGCGTGTTTTCTCAGCAGAGAAACGTAAACCTGTCGTTTTCGACCAGTGGTATAATCTATTCAGAACGAGTTGGATTTCTCGCTCCGCACCTGTGACACTCTGTCATGAAAAAAAGATAGCAAAGTCATCGACAAAAAGAGAGTGTAAAACAGGACTCTTTACACCAGACGTTATGCTGTTTATGGCTACTGCAAATAAGGTGACACTCAAGACTGAACCCTGAGGAACACCGTTCTCTTGAAGGAGATCCGAGGTGTCTTTTCCAATTCTATAGCGGAAGGAATGTTGATCCAAAAATTACATGAGTATCAGAGGAAAACGTCCCCTAAATCCCCAGACATAGAGTTGTTGTAAAATGCCATGACGCCAAGCAGTATCGTAAGCCTTCTCGATGTCAAAGAATATTCCGATGAGATGTTGTCTTCGGACGAAAGCATCTTGAATTGCTGTTTCCAGGAGAAGTAAGTTGTCCAGGGTGGAATGGAACTTCCTGAAACCACACTGAGATCGACTCAGCAAGTCATGCCGTTCAAGATACCAGACGAGACGTCGGTTGATAATTCTCTCCAGAGTTTTACCGACGCAACTCGTCATGGCAATGCTTCGATAACTACTGATGGTCGTTTTGTTCTTACCTGATTTTAGTAAAGGGATAAGCGTTGCTTCCCTCCAGGAATTAGGGAATACTCCCTCGGACCATGAAAGATTAAAGATATCCAGAAGATATCTTTAATCTTTCGACTCGAGACTGAGTTGTCTCAGCATTTCATAATGAATTGAATCAGGATCAGGAGCAGTGTTGTGGGCTGTCGCTAGAGCTGACTCTAGTTCCCACATAGAGAAGGAAGAGTTGTAGGTTTCCCAGTTGGTGGAACGAAATTCAAAAGATGTGCTCTCTATTACCCTTCTTCTCGTGAAATCAGGATCGCAGTTTGCTGTAGATATTAGGTCAGAAAAGTATACAGCCATCTCTGTTACCATTTATCTCTTGTTGGTGAGAACACGAACCTTATAATTTAGTCCAGATATTGGGATTCGAGAATACCTTCCATATATCTTTCGGATTGTCTCCCATACTTTAGTGGACGAAATTGTTCTCTTAATGGTGCTTAGAAACTCTTTCCAGGAGATGGATCTGGATTCCATGATAGTTCTGCGCGCTTTTGTTCTAGCAATGCGATATGCGGCGAGATTCTCCGGAGATGGACTAGCCTTAAATTTCCGCAACATCTTCGCCTTGCCCGAATGGCGGACCGACATGCGTCGTTCCACCAGGGGATATGAGGTCTTCGCGGAAACATAGATGTTTTCGGAATGGATTCTTCAGCGGCGTGTTGAATCACCTGGGTCAGATGGTCGACCCTCACTTGGAAACTACCTGTTTCTCTGAAGACAGACAGAGAACGGTACAGTGTCCAGTTAGCCTTACTGAGAATCCATTTCTGTGGCTTGCTTTCTGGAATAGTCGCACGTTCCTGCAAGGACAACCAGATAGGATGATGGTCACTACCATGCAGATCATCTTCTACCTCCCGTTGAAAGATATCAGAAACTTCAGGAGAGCAAATTGATAGGTCTATAGCAGTCCATGACCCCGTGCCAAATGCGAAGTGGGTCATCTCCCCGGTGTTCATTAAGCATAAATCTTCTCCCTCAAAGAGACAATTCAGCAGTCGGCCTCTAGGGCAATCGCTCGACGAGCCCCACAGTACACTGTGGGTTTTGAAATCACCAAGGAGGAGAAATGGTCGAGGGAGCTGATGAATTAAATCTCTGAGGGAGGTCTCCGAAAAATCTCGTGTCGGAGGAAGATATATAGAACACACGGTCATAGATGGTACACTGTGAATTTTGACTGCTATAGCCTGGATGTGGGTTTGCAGGAGAACAGGTGAGCAGAGGATAGTGTTTCTAACAAACACGGCAACTCCACCTCTTGCTCGATCTCCCGTGGTGTCGTCATATCTGAAGCTGCTGTATCCTCGCGGAGAGGGTGAGTGTACTGGTAAAAGGTCTATCTCTTGTAGGCAGAGNTGTTCTGGTGAAAGGTGTGTCTCTTGTAGGCAGATACATATCGGATTACGACGCGCTAAGAGTTGTAACTCTTCACGTTGAGTTCTATAGCCATTAAGGTTCCACTGAAGTATGGAAGCCATTACTGTTTGGAGCCTCCGGTGTCAGGTTCGTGAATGTGTATTTTCGCGTCACCATCGGACGATACACATTCTGACTCGGAGGAAGAAAGTACAGATACGTTCTTTTTACGTCTCTGCGATTTTTTGGAAGGTGTTGTTTTTGATGTTTTTAAAAATTCAACAAGGTTCACGGGTTTAGCCGTAGAATTATGTTTTGTCTGTAGCTTTGTGGTTACGGTGGTAAGTTTAGTACTACTTGATGTTTTTTTTGGATTAGATGGACGTGCTGTTGGTGGTGGTTTTAAATTAACAGGAACGACTGAAGAATATTTCTTTCTGCATTTGCACTGACATGTGCACGACGTTGTCGTAGACACGTCAGTGAAATTGGCCTGAAGAGATACGGTTTTCATCTGCTTTGGAGTCTTGGCTGCGGTGGAGTAACTAGTAGAAAATACAGGGTGTAAAGCTCTGTATTTCTTCCGCGCTTCACCGTACGGGATCTTCTCCGTAGTTTTTATTTCGTGCACTTTCTTTTCTTCGAGGAAGGTGACACACTCCCTGCTCCATACCGGGTGACTGCCTGTGCAATTAATGCACTTTGCAGGCCCTGGGCATGAGACGCTGGGGTTCGTGTGCCTCCTTTCCTCACTTTCCGCAGGTATCACGTCCCTTACACGATGTTGTCGTGTGTCCAAACCTCTGACACTTGAAACGGCGCAGAGGATTCGGAATAAAGGGACGGACCGGCAGGTTCAACCATCCAGCCTTCAGATCCTTTGGTAGTTTAGAACAGTCAAAAGTCACGATGAAGGAACTGGTCTTCACCAGAACACCATTTACCTTCCTCATGATCTGACTGACCTCAACTACATGGTCAGCATTCCATTCTGCAACAAGTTCGTCAGTTGCTATTTCCATTATGTCCCTGCAACTTACGACCCCCTTGCTGCGATTAAGTGCAGCATGGAGTTCGCACTTCACAGGGAACTCGCCAAGCATACTACAATCAAGTAGTGTCAACGATTGCTTGCTTGTTTTTGTCTCAAGCAGCATAGTTCCGTTTCTTAATCTTTTAATACTTTTTAACGTACCAGCGAGACCTTCTAGGCCTTTAAATATATAAAAAGGTGATATCTTTTCGAAGGTTCCGTTGATACGTGATATAATTAGATAAACATTCTCATAAGGAATGCTCTGTAACTTTTCCTTAGTGATTTCTGAAGTGGGAGGGCTGTCAACCCTCGGCCGCTTCGAAGATCCTGAGGCGTGGTACTTACCCTGCAGCTCGCCCACTCCGCAAGGTAGTGTTTTCGGAGAATCATTCATTTTGTCCCACGAGTTCGGAGGAAATAAATGTCCGGTGACGTGGAACCCCCGCATCACGCCACTAAGCCTTGCTCAACTGAGGTGCGGCAGTTGCCCCAGAGGTTGTCGCTAGTGAGTGTTTGTCCTCAACACCCATTCACCTCATTGACGCGCAACACACCTTGAGGTTGAGGGTTTTTTATAGAGGTTTAATCCTTCCTCGAGATTCGGCCAATGAAGGCAATATCTCCGCCCTTCGAAACACGCAACTTTCCACCATCGCGCCAATGGTTGTCGCTGAAGCATGCCCAAAGCTTACGGTGTCCGACGACTGGTGGCGCAGTACCAGTCCCCAGCTCGGGGCCGTGGGTTCGCCAAGCCCAAACTCACTCGAAACTGAACTCCCTGCGGGGGAAAGAAGAAGAGTAGGAGGAGGAGAAGAAAGAAAAGAAGGATAAAATGAAAGATACCCTAACTCTAATAGCGTCGGGATCGAAAAGAACAAGAGGTGACCAAGGAAGATTCGGAAAGAGAAAGCAAGGAGCCCGGCACAAGTAAGTGGAAGCAATGCCAGACTCAGCTCGGGGCCCCGTGTTCGCCAAACACGTACTTACTAGATGTAAACCCCCTGGGGGGGCACAGAATACTTTAATCTCTGAAGAGATCGTTGGACGGCAGTGCAACCACTGATCACATTAGTCGTGTTTCAGCATATCACATTATGTATGACGTTCTCCAGTTTTATACGGTGTCTACGATTACTCTGGAAACTGACTCAGGAATAAAAAAAATGTGACGTTCGGATGCGAACGGTGTTTGAACCACTAAAGGAAGCAATGTCGCGTTACGTTCTGCGATTTAACGGGAATCCTCTCATTTCGGAAGATTTTTTTCTTTTTAATTTCGTGAACATAGCTAGTGAGTTGCTCAAATCACATTTAATGGAAATGGTTGAAGGAGATGAAATCTAGTGATACAAGAATATTCATTATTCTTATATTTTTGGACTTCGTATCAAGTCAATCATTGCTGAAGAGTATTAAGAACTGTCATTTTGCCAATACAGTGATATTGAGGGGTGTCGAGAAATCGAAATTGGTACATCCCTAGTTGTATCATGTGTACACAATGAATAATATTTTATAATTAAATATTGACTCACTCTTCGTTACATTACTGATGTTTTCATTTTTCATTATATATTATGTACCATTATGACATATGAAAACCATTTGCATTGCCTGTTAAAGCTTATGTAAAATATTGTGTAATAACAACCTCAGTTGTTATAACGAAGTAGTTTTTGTTGAAGAACACCTTGGAGAGTTGTGATCCGAGAGGCAATTTTTAAAGAATGAAAAAAATCTACCATTATGTAACCTACTTATAAGTATTTTATATATTGTATGAAGTATTCTGAATTAAATGTCTTGTTATGTGCTCGCCGGAAGTCAATTTCACGGTAACTTACTTCATGATACCGAAAGTTCTTGTACTACAAACTTTTCATTGTTCTGTTATAGTTCCAATAATGATGTTCAACGCACATTTTGCAGACAAAGTTTTCAAACAATTATAAAAAATAATTGTAATAATAGATTTTAAATACCTTAATCCATTACTTTGTGCACTTAACTCGTACGCATAAGCCATAAAATGAAAATATAATAGTATTTCTGTTACAAACTCTTTTATTTTTTAAAATATTTATTTAATACCTTATGGTTCAGAGTATGAGTCCTTCTCCCCCACCTGATATTTATGTGGGTGAGTGAATTGGTGAGAAGATATGTTGAGCAAGAGTTAGACATTCATGGAAACTATAAGTCATTAAAAATATGGATGGGCATTTTTGCTAGTCCGTACTACTTAATCCACGAGGTTTCGTTCCATTCAGACTTTACTCAGATTTCTTGAACAAGATTCGCACATTATTTATCTTTGTGTTTATGATTTTAG
Source organism: Laupala kohalensis (assembly GCA_002313205.1). Classification (NCBI taxonomy): domain Eukaryota; kingdom Metazoa; phylum Arthropoda; class Insecta; order Orthoptera; family Trigonidiidae; genus Laupala; species Laupala kohalensis. Next base: position 714,904 of record NNCF01125867.1, on the reverse strand, counting down.
AAAAGAAGGGAAGACAACCGGTGATAAGTTATGAAAATACAATTCATTGGACGATTACTTGTTAATTTCTACCTTACGTGACCGATTACGTTTATTCTTATAGATTAACAGGTTTCTTAACTTTATATTTTTATACCCTTTTCGAGACTACTTGAAAACTACTATTCGTGCCTTTGTAATGTTCCTATTGGTAATTTGAACTAACAATTATAGTGAGACAATCAACTCGTAAAATTTATACAGAAATTAACTAGAATAGTGGCGTGCTGAATGGTTTGAGTGTTCAAGGAAATTTATATTGTCCCAACACTTTAGCGAGTACTCATTGCAGAAATAATTTATAAGGAAATAAATAATTTATTGTCATAAAAAGCAATTACCACATGGAGAATAAGAAAATATTTTAGATATAAATAAATGTTGAAAATGCAGTTACAAAATGAATATGAGCATAATGTAATTTACTCGAGATGCAATTCTGATCAAAGGGTCCAAAGCAGTGGTTGATTCAAAATTTCTGCACCTCCCAAAACTGAAAAAAATTACTGCTCCAAAGAATAATCAGGTTTTTATTCAACAGTTGTAATGGAACTATTATTAAGCATGTGTTTACTGCTATCAATTTTTTTTGTTCTGTCCTATGGCTGAGTGGTTATTGTAGTGGTCTCGGAACCGCCAGGTAGCATGTTCAATTCCGATCGAGGGTAGCAAATTTTTAGGTCACGAAAATCCACGCACGACAAGTAAAAGTTCTTTTGAATTTCATTTACTGCGGGAAAAATGACCCAAGGAGATCCCGTTTTCACTATAATCCGGTAGTGGAAGACGGAACGACAAATTTCAGGCCGGCCCAATATTTCGGACCGCGAATAACCCTGAAATTTCGGGTCAAGCATTTTAGGCCCTTCTACCATCTATACAGACTCACGTATCATTAACAATTGCTTTTAAAATGGTCTAACTTAAAACTATCTTGTAAATTAATACGAAATGAACACTGAAAAAAAGAACTTTATTCACACTCTTCGTGCACGTTTTGACAACCACGTATTACAAAGTCTCATGCCAGTTACTCGGTCAGTAGACGGTACCAAATTTCTGCTTGTGAATCAGTTCATTCTCCTAGTCCCTGCTTGTACTTCATTTTTCCTTTTCTGCTGAATGCTTGTTTGCTATTTACTTCATTGTAATTTTTCTTCACTACGGCCATCTTGGGAACGTCCAATAATCATGTTTTGGTATTTATTTAACCTCTGTACACAGACTTAAATTTCAAACCTTTAACATTGTATTAAAGATGGATAGCAGCTCTTAATAATAATACGTAACAAAATACGTAACACTTCATATTTTATGTCTCATAGCGAGGTTCAGGTTCAACCTAATCGTGGCTTAGGTGAGAGATGCTGAGTCGTTGGACTTGGATTACTTATTTTTTATCTTAGTCAACAAAGAAATTATTATCATCTGAATATTATTGTGCGATACCAACAGAAAAATGACACAAAGCAATCAATAATTTGGACACTTCTCCTCCTGGACATGTCAGTTCGCAAAAACACCGAAAAAATGCGGCTTGGTTCAAGAATACGTTGACTTATAGCGAATAGTAGGACAAATAATAGAATAACTAAACGCGTCAACTTAAGAGCAAGGACCACCTTCGGCGCACCCACCTTACAAAAAGCAACCAGAAAATGTCAAACAAAATAGTTTGTGAGTCGCACTAGCTAACGTTGCACACCAGGACACGTCAGGTTCAATTTTACCCTCTGAGGTAGTTCCAACTTTTCGACTTCATTTCCAACCGGAGTCTTCTGCTCGCGGAACCAATTTGTCATTACACTGCGAACAGACCCTCGGAGTCACTCGTTAGCGGAGCGGCAAAAAGCTTCTTCGTTAACTCAGTGGGAGGGAATGAAAACGAAAATATTTCAGAGCTGCTACCGCAAAGTTATCCGTCTTGTGGATGCTTAAATAATAATTCTAATGGCTCGTTGCCACAGTGGAGAGCACTATTCCCAAAAACGTAAATGAAGAGACCTTGTGAAAGAGAGCAAGAAGGGATTCCATCCATTTGGTGAGAATGTAAGGAGTTGGGTCCATGATGAAGTGTTTTACAGTGAACACAGTCATGCTGAGGAAATTTTTAAACCAAATTAATTATTCAAAGACATCCAAGTTACCCTCTCAATCCAATTTTACATATTTCTATTTTTCATCAGTTTTTATACAAGTACTTAATAATGATTAAGTCAGAGTCAATGGATGCATTTATAGTTTAATTTTAATTCTTTAGTTCTTCTTGTTGGTAAAAGTTAAGAGCAATTTTGAAAGCGAAATGACTCCATAATTAACTGAAAATTATGTATTATTATGGGTCAAAATGAAGGATGTGAGCAATTTCATACTTCAAAAAAATTATTATCGCTAAAGAATATTACTGGCAGTGGCCTAGAGTTAGCGTCTTCACTTCCACAATCCCGCAGAGCCATAGAGCGTGCTCAAACCCTGCTCGGCCGAATTGGATTCCCTTACATTCTCCAGACGAATGTAGGTTCAGTAACATAAATTCCCCGTGAATCCAACACAGCTCCTTCTTAAATCGCTAAACCTTGTCCTAAGGTTAGGTGGAAGAGCAGACCTCATGACCTGACCCTCATCTAAAGGCATCAGTCTCACCTGGTATAACTACCGAATATGATTATTATTGTGTAGCAAATTAAACCAGCTTTTTTCAGGGATTTGAATTGATCTCTTCTCGGCCGTTTCGCACTATTATATAAAGTTTGGTAAATATAATATAAAAATATGGACAGGAATGGCAAGAATCTCATTATTAACACTTTTTCAGTCTTCATTAAGACACACCTCTTCAACCTAAGATTGTAGACACTTTTTCGCTGAAATGGAAGCAATTGGCATTTTCATTAGCTTGTTGACAAAGAGTTTTGCTAAACCTGGCTTCAGCAATTTTAGTCAATTTTTTTTCTTTTCAAATTTCTATTTTATTTCTTCATTTGTCTATTTTTACTAATTTCGTAATTAACAATTAGATTTTATTTATATTGTTTAAACAAAAATGAGGCATAATTCTATAAATCTCAAGATATAGCAATGCTTATTTTCTAGCATATTCGCGAAGTAAATAAATAATATATAATTTGTACCCTAGATTTTTGTAATTAATTTTGTTTATTATACTGTCAATTAAAATTTATATATTACCGTCAAGAGCAAAACGAACAACCAATACATTCCTCAAAAGCACTCCAATGCCGTCCCTTAGCTTAGCTTCAATCAACAGTCCATTTTCTTTGACATTCATGGCTTATAATAAGCAAAATAGCTATCTTGTTGAGGCAGATATTATTTCTACGCAAAAATAGGATTTTCTACTTTAAGAAGATTTTGCGTGTCAAAATAAGGACGTTTTTTGCGCGGTGAATGGTGAATGTTATTTATGGTTGAAATAATGGTTTTGTGGACAAATTGCTCATATATATTTGATGAGGGCAACTGAAAAAGATGCCGTAGAATTCTCGTATATGATATTAGCACAGCAGTTTACAATAGTTTTCTTGACAGTGCTTTTCTGTTTCAAATACCTCTCTTCTTCAACTTTGGGAGACTTTGCTCTCAGTTGCTTGTTCCTATCATCTTTACTGTTGTCACCTTTCCCAACTACTTCCCTAACCCTTTCATGGAGATTTCCTGCGTCACTTCCTCTGCCTCCCTTTCCGAGATGCTACAAGCAGCGCTTTTAATTGCTACAGACACTGTGCGACCTCGATGCTCATTTGTCAATCCGGTTAACGACCCGACATGACGCAGACTCGACGCTAAATAATTGAAGGTGAACCACAGTGAAGAGAGTTTTGCATGAGTCTTCCAAGGGTGTCGTAGATTCGAAGTTTCAATACTTATTCCTTAGTTTATCAGTAATATGACTTCTTTGTTGTAAATTGCATTCCCACTTATTGAAGGCCATGTTATACTTAACATACCTACATTTAATACATTTCCGCAAAGGAGTTCGTATAGAAATTGTTTTAATTGATTTATGAATTATTTTACAGCAAATGATAATTACGACGCTATCTTTTATATTCACAATTATTTAATCAATAAAAAATGATAAATTGAGTACTCAGAATGAACTATAACTTTTAATCTCCGAAAGAAACTTCATTTTAATTGATTTAATTTAAGAAAGCGAGTAACAAGAAAAAATCTTCAAAGAAAAACAACAACATTTTGTTGCAAACGAAATACAATTGTGATGGTCCTTTAGTCAAATATAGCCCTCTCTATGTTGATACCAATAGTAGCAGGTTACCCATTGCTTCACGTGTGTGATATTTTGGAATTACAAATAAGCTAATTTTATAAGGAATCACTAACTGAGTTAGTACCTTCCTATAATTTCTATAAAAAGTTTTAAATTCTAGATAAAAAAATTGCTTTTAAATTTAGTTTTTTAATTCAAAAGAAACTTAGCTTATACCTCATTTCCAACCTCATTACCACTGAATTCAAGAATGTTAATATTATTCTTAATGTTAGTATAATAATTTATCATCCATATGAGGTCGTAAGCCATTGCGCATAGTTGAGGTGTTCTGAAAATGATGAAACTGGAGACGCTGTTGAAAATGGGCGGACAATAATCGACATGCGAAACTTACTACATTTATTAGCAGTAGATATCAACGTGGATACAACCGGGGTCTTATATTTACCTCTGATACCATTAGTCATCAATGTAGTAAACTAATTCGTGATCCTGAATCAAAATCGTAGACCAACCACCTACTTCTGCTGCCTACCTAATTGTGCCATCATCACCCTTCGGAGAAGATTTAACCTCTAAAAGATAAGTTGGTAATTATTCACTTTGATGCCACAATTAATAGTCTTGCTACAGAACCGAAGAACTAAGGTAACCAAAGAACTAATTAAGAATCATTATTGGACATCATTAACGAGATATTCAAAGTCATATACCTAGAGGGTGCAGAACTTTATACATTCCGGGTATGAACTCGGAAATTAAAAAAATCTTCAATGATTATACAAAATATTACGAAGAAGACCCACTTTCAGACTAATTTTTGGAGTAAGGATCAAATGAATCTATAGAAACCCCCAATTTCCGTCTAGTAACTACAAACCAAGTTACTAGACAACTTCACCAGTCTCAAACAAGAAGAAGTCAATAAGTTCTTACTTCGAGGCAAACCCATCAAAAACATAAGTTTCTGTATTTCATCTCAGGATCACTGACAAACAGAAAGCACTGCGAGAAGTCTCGTCAGAAAATCTCGAAAAGAAACAACCTCTTGAAAAAAACTGTCCACTCAATTTGGAGAGCGGGCCATATTGTTCGTGAACTGTTTGGCACTCTTCCATTCAGCCGGAAAATATGCGTGTCCAGCATGGGTGAGATTATCTCACACAAAGAAAGTCGACAATGCCGTGAACGAAACCTATAAGATTTCAGAAACCAGAATGACTTAAAATGACTCCTTGCTGACACGATTTACATCGTAGTCGGTATTGATCCTCTGAAATTCAGGAGAGAAATCTGAAATAGCTGATGCAGAAATCAAAAGGAGCCGGATGAATAAGAAACACTGCATGTTCAACCATGAGCAGGTTCCACGGAGACTTAAATCCAGTTTCCTGAGGTCTGCACAGACGCTGGAAGTATCCACCCAACAGGAACGCCTACAGCGCTTGGTAAAACATGTTCACAATCTAAGTTCACAGACCAAGTTGTTAGTTTGGAGGAACTGGCACCGTTAAGGACGGGAATGGATGGGACTGAAGATAATTCGTCTTAAACTTGTGTGATTGGGGAATGTTGAGGAAGGAATATCGACCACCTTCAGGGTCTGAAGATCGTTGATATTTCACCGAAAGAGCTCTCGTCTGGAAGTGCAATAAAAAGCGGAAAAAATATTTCAATATAGTTATTTTAACTCTAATTCCGATTATTCCTTACCAGAAGTAACATGTATTTTTATTTCCCAGAATATTAACCCTTATTGACCCAGACGTGCTTCACAGGCAATGCAAAAAAATTCGTCAGTCGATATTGGTAACGATGACTTAGGGAGCCACGCACCTCTGTCCAGCGCTTCATTTCAGTCTTTTGGATGAAGCCCGTGAGATCAGTTGCTTCTTCCCATGCTCCAGATATCAGCAGCTCTCTTTTAATGGGTGAGTATAGTAATCGTGAAGCATTATACCGCTAACAAAACCAGGCATTCTAACTATTTTGTGTTACTCTTCGGAATATGTGAAAAAGGTCTCTCAAGTATTGATTATTCCAAAAAGAATTAGGGTTTGGAAATATTAGCGGTTATAGAATAGCGGGTATGTGAAATTAGTCAACAAAACAGATTATATTGTATCACTATTACGCAATGAATATGTTATTAACTTGTGTGATGAGAGCAAAGCTCATGTATGCGAGGAAGTTAACACGTTTTAATTTGATTTTTATCCAACAATAAGTTACTGTCTTATTTAAACTAAGAGTGCCTCTTAAGATGTCAAGTTTAAGTTTCAATGATTTTATTAAAGAGGTAAGATAAGATTGTTCTGAACTTCAAATACATATTTAAATTATTAAAATATGAGTTTTTATTACGAAAATAGAAGAACATATACCACCTTATAGGTTTTAGGTTCATGTTAGACCGTCTACTGGAAGTAGACTATTTTTTGTGATTTTAATTTGTTACATTTTCAAAATGGTTTAATTATCCCCAGTTCTATCTTTTAAGAAATATTAATGTGATTCAAAATTAGTTTGACCATTTATACCCTTCACAACACTGTTAAAATAGTACTACACGTCAGTGCTTCACAAGCACGATGTCGAACTTAAAAGTAAAAAAAAAGTTGTGTAATCGGATACGAGGGCTAATGAACCTTCGAGGAACCTACTACAAGAGATTAAAAATAGTTTTCATGCACATAAATATCCTTCACTAATATTGTCGTAACATATTTGTGAAACGCCGAACATTCTCTGGAACTGTTTTGAACCATACAATTTTCGTTTCATGTCAGGCATCCCCATAGTGCACATGCTCGTACTTCATCTGTCACTTTCATCTCACATGGGCTTCATTATAAATACGTAAGAGCGACGCTTTAACACCGCAGGAAAAATTAGAGTGGCCGCTACCGGCGGCGATTCTCCCGCCGTAATTCTGAGACGCCTCGTAAACTCAGTACTTAGAATAATAAATTGGGACGCGCATCCGAGACGGTGGCGGAAATGCAAGTAGTGACTGTAATACAACCAGAACTATGAAGGTAGATGAATGAAGATGAGGAAGAGAGGCAGCAAAGTTGACGATGGGGATAGAGAATATTGGAGTGGCGAAGAGGGGGCTAAATTTATGCTTCTGATGAGGGTGAGTGGCAGCGAAAGAGATGGTGGCTTGTGACAGGCGATGCAATGGTAGAAGTAGTTATGGATGAATCGGGAGGACGCCAAGGCACTCCAAACGTCTGGTCACTCCCCGACGTATGCGTCATCATGGAATTTCACGAGTAAAATTCCGTTATTGCCCTGCGTCGTAAATGCCCGAAATTCTTGCGGCTGCTTTAAAATACACGGCTTACGACCTTAACACGACGGTTACGGCTAGAAGGCAGTGTGGGGTCACTGGCAGTAGCGGGTCGCAAAGACACGTAGAGAGATGGAGTTGGGGTTAGAGAACGTATGGGACAAGGTGATTGCATCGAAGAATGACGTTTATTTTTATAGATGCTAAGATATCTAGGGGGCAACGTTTAGGGTTGCTGACCCTCTGTTGGGATCCACTCTAACACACACACAAATATATTAATAAATTTCCATTTACGCCAACGTTTCGACTTTATTTAACAAAGTCTTTATCAGGGCAAAGAGTTGAACCACAAACAAGATAATCTAATCTGATTAATATTTTAAGAACTTTATCGTATTTATCCACAATTTTTATTTTTATTTAGAAGTAAGTTAAAAATTTATCTTAAATCTGGACATCTTCTTATGGTTCAAGTTTTACTGACGGTTTTCCCTCCTACATACAAACGTAATAAAATACAAGAGATCTTACCAACTCTGCAGTATCTCATATTCACATCATTTACATTCATCATTATTTATAATCACAGTATACTATTGTAGTACACGTTAAAATGGATTGAAATAACCTTATTATCGTATTAAATTTAATATTTACAAATTTTCTTATGCAGTAACATGCATATTTGCTCTTACATTTACTAGACAATGTACAATATTTATTTTAATTTTTTCAACCTATTATATCTTGTGTTAATGACCCACTTACAAACTGTCTTGTAATCATCCATATAATTTGAAAAATTGTATACAATTTAAAGAATTCATCAAAGACTTGAAACTTTCGCCTGTCCAAACTATGATATCATTAGCTGTCACTGCACTATTCACCAACATTCAATGCGATACCATATTGCAGATCGTAGGTAACCACAGCAGGAAATTAAAGCACACACGAAAATTTCCAAAAGCTTATTCTCAGAAATGCTAAAGTTCATTGTTATATCAGGTTATTTTAAGTACAATAGTCATATTTGTAAACAAAAATTTGTATCCCTCATGAGTTGTTGTACCTCTTCTATTTTAGCAAAACTTCTACTGAATGACCTAATTGGTTCAACAAACATTATTTTTACTTACGTTTCTATTGATGACTTATTTATTATTGTACAAAAAGAGAATACTCAATCCGTAGTCAATAATTTCAACAAATATCATCCCAGAGTATATTTTGTGTTGAACACACGTTTAATAACATACTACGTTTCTTGAACTTGGCAAATCAGGTGGGACAAGATGGGCAATTAAAAATTAATTACTAAAATAAGAAGTTTTTTCACTCTCATCACCCATTACATCAAAATAGCAATTGTGCTAGTAATTTCATGTATTTCAAAGAGTGAAAGATGTCAGTCATCCAGATTTTTTACAGAGTAGCAAAACTAGGGACATGAACAATCTAAGTAAAAATAATTTCTTAAGAAGCTGATATACTCGCTCCGACATATGGACCACTTCACAAATGGAAAAAACTAGTGTAATTCGAAAAATGATTAAATTAAACTCTAATAATAATGGAAAACGTAGGTTTGCTAAATTACCATACATCAAAGAACTCTCTGAATCTATTAAGAATATTATTAATAATAAAGTTCAATTCTACAACAATAAGACTGTATATAACCTATTTTCAAATTCCAAAGATAGAATTTCTTTACAACAACAAAATAATGTAATTTACAGATTTTACTTGCTGTGATTGTGACAAATTTTACATCGGATTTCACTCAATTTCCAAAATCTAGAATATTTCAATATAAATGCCCAGTTTCCAAAAACAAAAGATGTACTGCACTTTTTATTCAAGCAATAGATAATAAACGCTAATTTGATTAAAAACAACAATTGTCACGAAAAAACAACGAACCCAACGAGTTTGCTGGAAATGTTAAAATAAAAAAAGATCATGCATTTTGAAAATAACGAAAGATATTGATAATGTATTAGTCGCTTATGTAAAATAAATGAGATAAGATCTTTTCAATAAACTTTAACATGTGCAAAATTGGAAATAAAATTATATACAATATTATAAAAATATTGTATATTGTCAATTTAAATACGACTATAAACATATATGATACTATACAGATTTTTTTAAAATTCATTGTAAGAATTGAATGTAATTATAAGACAATACCTTGATGTTATTACGATATTTTGTCACAACGAAAACGTGTGAAAGATTTAGGTAATGAAAATTAAATTTGTTAGCTACAGAGGATATAAAAAAACTAAGGAGCTGCGGACGTTCTGGATTCTATAACAACGGTCTTCCAATCAAAATCTCTGAGTTTGGAACGTTAGGATCTGTTTTTATTATGCTTGGAAATACTTTTTACTATAGACTAGGGATTTACATAAATTCGATTTACTTTATTTGTATGTCCTCCATTAATTGCGAACGTGAATAAATTTGGAAGATTATAAAAGAAAAATACATTTCTTAAATTAAAGAATGCAAATGTCATAGTCATAAAAAACTTAATTGCGTATTTAAAAAGAAAACCTGAACAGCAAAATCATAAAGCCTTGAGCTTTGAGTTACGAACAAAGGAATTTTCACATTCAAGTCTGCGACACGTAATGATCAAGTTATATTCACGTCGAAATTATTCGTGTACACTTACTTCTCCTGAGTCTCCATAAAAAACAGGTTTATGTTGTTGCACACATGGAATTTCACCACTCTGCCACATGTCAAATTCTATGACGGATGATACTTAAAGTCGTCAAAGAATACTTATACTTGAAATATTTTACCCACTTTTCATCATTGCGTCTAGAGTAATTTTTCAGAACTGTATTCTCACAAACTCCAATGACACAGAACCGATGACACTTCCCTTGATTTACGTGAGGTACATCAAATACTCAGAAGTCAATTATCTTCATCGGAATACCAGTAATGAACATATCCTCCGTTTTTCTACGATTTCTCTCTTAATGTCTGGTAAATGAAGGAAAAGTGTAAGTGATGAGAATTTGGAAAGGGAATACTGGTATGGTGCATCCACTAAAAAATAATGCGTTACAATATGTTTCAGGTATTTATTATTTCAAAACAAAAGACAATTGTTTTAGATATCAGAAGTTCAAAACGGATAATTGTTTGGAACTTTTGATGACTAAATGTCATGAAATTTTGGTGACAAGCAGATGTGATTGTTTGTACTTTCATGTTTGTACATGATATGAGAGTTGTGGAGGTTTTTTTCCCGGTTTGATTGAAGAGAAGGGTTATTCTGATTCATGTGGGAGGGTGCTTACGGAGGTTAAGAGGATTAGGTAACAGCCAGCATGAACGACGGGTGATGTTAGTAGATAAGATGGTTTAATACGGTTCATACGGTGCAGGTAGTATATACTCTCTTTTCACGATCTATAAAAAAGAGACCCCAAATATAGTTATATTTACTTCATGTCATCGTATTTCATACATTTTTATCTTGTTTATGAAATATTTATGGTTTTTTATGTTTAGGTTACGAATATTTTTATTTTTTTTGTATGTTTAAGGGGTACTCCGATGAAGGTTCTACTTTAACTATTTCTGTGCTGACAGATTTGGTGGTTAATAGGAATTGAGGTGGAAGATATTTTAAAATTAGTGTTTTAACTATTTATGGGAGCTTTTGAAATTGATTAGATTATAAAATGAACCGAATTTCTGAGTTATTTCTTACTAGCAACAAATTAGTCCTTTTCAGAGTTTAAAGGATACTCACCCCACTGCATTTTATTTTCATCCTATATTCGATATTTATTCAAAACGTTATTATATACAATTTTTATATTTTTCTTACGACTTATATCATGAATGAGATGAGCGTTCCCAATTTTCACGTTTATTAACTTGGAAATTGACGCGCCTCTTACGTATTGTGACAATTTCTAAAGTTTCTGATTTATCTTAATAAAGTACATTAGTACATATCAAAGGAGACGAATATTACAAAACAGAACAGTCGGGGAATGAGGAGGGTAAAACAATTTATGAAATGTGTTGTAGTTTCAAATCAAAAGCCATAATTATAAGTATACGTAGTCAAAAAACATGTCTAAAATAGCCCAATAAGGAGACCAAAATGATATTCGCAAGCCCTTTTCTTTCGTAATCAACGAGAGTCTTTTCAAAATTTCAACGAAGATTAAAGTCATTATCGAGCAGTGCGTAGTAATTAACATTAACTTGGCGTGGAATATGCGGAGAATGGAATCACATGGCCGCGGAATGTGCGGAGGAAGCACGTTACTATTGGCGACTGTCATGTTATGGTCGTCTCGCGCAAACTTCGTCTGTCGTGCGAACTACGAAGTCGGTCGCGAGGGAAGGAAAATTATCTTAACGTTTAGGGGGATCGGGATGTACGCTCATAAGGAAGTCGTTGAGTCTGTAAAGGAATCTGTTTCTTGGAATATCAGTTTCAGAAATTTCACACAACTTTCTTGTGCGACGAGTCATTAGTGTTATTTTACAAATTGTCTTTTTTCTAAAATAGAACTTTGAACTTAAGATATTGTTTTGTTTTCTTCCCTCAATATTTTCATATTATTTCAATTGAATTTTATAAATTTCATTATATTTGTTTTATCTAAAACAATTTTTTGTATGTACCTATGAAAAAATTTTCTGCATGAATATACTACTATGAAGTTCGAAGATATTTTTATCTGGTAGAATGAGACAACTTTCAGAAAAAAAACAAATACTTTCATATTTGTTCTATAACATATTTTAAAGTTTGTTGTAGTAATTATTCTGTCATGGTTAACAATATATGAAGTATGATGTAAAACCCAATGTGTACTTGCTTCCTAGATGAAACGCGTCTTCACGTCTGTCACAACAGAGGAAACCTCAATTCAATTATTTTCGAATTCTATTCCTGTCACAATCAATATAATTTCTGCATAACGTAGGGTTTCTAATACGTATATTACATTACTCATTTATCTTATTCATTTAAATGAGAACCCTTTGAGGCAAATAATATTGCCACTCATAGTTGTCACTTATCTCGAACCGTTTAGGCAGCGTAAGCAAATATATCTCTCCGAAGACGGATTTTTTTCCTGACATCAACGACATTTATCGTCAAAAATAACTTTCTATCTTTTCTCATATCTTTAAAATAAATATTACCCTGTGTTCTTCCTAATCAAGTAAACTATTTCCGTGCCAAATTTCATCACGATCGTGGAAAGGTAGCAAACAGACTGACATTTTCATGTTTATGTTTTGGTATGGATTTAATGTTAATATTTCCCGTATACGAAATTAAGATTTCGATATTTCACTTAACTAACAGTTTATTGTAAATATATTGTTGGTTGCTGTTTATAAAATGGATTGAACTTACCATTGAGAGAACATAGTACTGTGTGTATTACGTTCTGGGAACTCGCACATAGGAACAAACACTGCTTTTACAGCAATATAGAGCATGGCTGGTAAAACCGCTCTAAACATTAGAAGAAACGTCAGGATCAAAAGAGAAAGTAGTAATACATAAAGAGATAGAAATATTAAACTCCTTCATAATAGTTCTATTGTGAAATTTTGGTGAAACGTTTCGAATGTAAATTAAGTGAGCATACCTAAAACAAAAGAATATAGATTTTTGAAATTCTTTCAGAAAGGTCTTTCAATCAGTTGAATTTCGTAAATTGAGCGCCATATTTTCAAATAATTGTTATTTGCTCTACACAGAATTTTAGTGGGTTTTTTGGGCTCTTTACGTTATCCTTTTGGTAATAATTATTATTTCGTAATCAGCAAATTACTGCTTGAAGCTCCAAATCTTTTTACAAAAAGTCTAAAAGATTGAAGAGCAGCTTCCACTTTTTATGATTTTGTGCTTAATAAATATTACTGCGCATAAAGTAATTTGAACTGTACAAGTAACAGAGTTTGAAGCCACTGTTTCATGTGGAGAACAAATGAATCATAGAAAGCTATTAAATGTACATTTACAAAACTTGTATCTTCCATCTCTGAAAAGCATCAAGCCATTTCCGACCGCAGCCAACTCCAACAGGATATATATCCATCCACTGCTTCACCTAAGCAGGCAGGGAATTCCGTTTATGCCAGAGTGAGCTGAAGTAGATATATGCGTGACTGCGACGCGGGTGGCAGACACTCACGTGAGGCGACGCGACAGCTCGCAGCAGGCGATGGAGGGGGAGAGGCTGAGACACTGTCAGACAGAAGATGCTGCTGTTACTGCTTCTGGTGGCTATCCCCTACCCTCTCTCGATGCGCACAACGCAATTGCGTCGTCTCGTTTATTATTCAGGACGTGTGCAAGACGCTGCTACCAGAACCATGGGTTGCTGCCGCCACCATCGCCACTGCCTGGAAAGGCGGATTTGTGCGGACCCAATACGCTGCATGGCTGATTTAAGATTTGCATTTCCCTTTCATATTGGAGATGAGGGTGGAATCTGGAGACTCCGCATCCCGCGACTCCATTAGGCCACCCTCCTACACCCCTCGTAGAATCACTCCCCCTCCCTTACACCCATCGCATTCCCGTCGAGTCCTGAGCTCTCCGCGTCCGGCCCCCGCGAAGACCAGTTCCTCGTTGCCTCTCGCAAGACATTGCGCATACAAAAGAACGTCGTCTGCCTCCGGACGCCAAACAAAACACAATTGAAGCAGCAGCAGCAGCAGCAACAGCGAGGAGTCTTCGTTTTGATAACGCCTGCTGCTCATCGACTTGATTTGTTTCTTATTGCATTTTGTTTGTTTACGATCGTTCGTGCGGGAGTCATTGGAAGAAGAAACCTCCTAATGGCAAAGATTTCATGATACAAGTGAATATTGACATGGTTACCAGACTTCGGTAAAATAAGGTTGTATGCTTTACGATCATTCGATGTTCGTTAAGCAAATATCAAGTTAGCATGGAAAACACGATACTAAGTAGATGCGAAACGTGGAAGAAACAAATTTAATTTAAAAGATTTTTACTGCACGAAAAATCAAAATTTTAGCTCACCGTATTGCATTTTAGACTATTTTTTTTCTGGCGAGCTTAGATAAACTCGGGTTATTTAAATTAAAAGAAATAAAAAAGGGAATTTTTCATTTCCTGTTCGTGATACTTAAACGTTTTTGAAGTACGTTTTGATTCAATATTTCTTTTCATTAAATATGAACCCTTAACGAACTGTTTATTTCCATTTGCTAAATGAAATATGATGTTACAAAAGTCGGACATTAGTTTCCAGTGATCATTAACGTCATACCCGCTCATCTCGCGCAATTTCCCTGCCTTTGTGCCGTTAAATTGTGAGCCCGTTCTGTTTGTTCAATGAATGCGAACACTCTTTCCAAACTCGTGTATTCATCACTGTGAAAGAAAGTACATGCTGATTCATTTTAATTTTTGAAAATGTATTTCGCAAATGGCAATGTGTGTGGCTTCACGTTTGTTAAATTTGTTCTGATAATGAAAGGATTGTATTTTGTGGTCATATACAATATTACAGCATTGATCGGTTTTTACAAATTTGAATTTTGATGTTTTAAGAAGTGCAAAAGTGAAACTGTAGATCAATGTTATTTTTAACGCGTTCCGTTTTTGTAATATAAGTATCACAGAAGTAATGATATATGTATTTTCATCACATTATTTATTTGAGGATTTAAAACATTTTATTTGTTCGTAGTGGGTTATACAAATTTCAATTGATTAGATGTTTATAAAAAAAGAGTATTTGTTGATATGTTTTTTGCGTCTTAGAACACTATTCTTCATCTATATTTTTAAAGTATTAAAGTTTAAATCTATGGAATTTTAAATTTTAGGTTTGTTAGTGTTAAGAAAACATCTTATACAATTATTTAACTAACATTTTATGTATCAATACCATATGTTTTGTTTTATATTCCATAACATGTAGACAGAAACCATTACATGTTATGTTCGCAGTCAATGTGCATCTCTTGGCATCTTAACGCTATGACCATCTTGGAAAGTGGAGTTACAACGCAGGGACGTTTCGAGACATATACAACGACTCCCTAAGGTATCATTGTTCCCTTCGAATCGATCTTGTGATGTATAGCTCCTTCACTCGAAAGCGAACACATGGGAACAGTACGGTATTGGTGATGGAAGGTTTCTTGTTGAACTCTTCTCGATTTTTGAATATTGTTGTGAACGTTAAGTGATGATCCATTTGGAAATGAAAATTGATAACGGTCCATTCACTGTGAAAGCCATCATAATAATTTTCAGACGTGGAAGGAGAGAGATTGACCGAGATGCAGACCTTCACACGGAACATATATAGGCAATTTTCGTGGCAGACGAGGGAGCTTGAACCACGTGAAGGGGAAAGAGGCTTTGAGACCTGGGGCGTCGTAAACCGCAGTGGACCAACCTCGGGATCGTGTGCAGGAAGGAAGACTCAATCCGAGTCCCCGTGTCAAATAAAACTCGTCAAAATGTGTATCATCATCACTGGGGATTGGCGGCGCCGTAAACGTCCTCTCGCTAGACGACCTCATTAAAACTGCGGTGACGCGATGTCTATGGCTGCGGCAAAAGCAGCGGCTCGGCGCGACGCAACTCGCTGCGGAACCAGACCGACCGACGACATCATTGATGAAGTAGAAAAAGGAGACGAAAAGACTTAGTGGAGGAGGCGATAAGACTCGAAAGTGGTCCCTGTGAGAATGGTCAATGAATTTGATGGGGTATTGAAGATACCGGACAGAAGTAGCATCAACAACATTGTGTAGCTACATGGTGACACTTTATATTAGAGCTACAGAGATGCTCCTGTTGACCATGTTTGGCGATACAAATCTAGGCGTATTTGCAATAAATTTCGTGCGTGTTTATTATTGAAATAATTTCTAATGTTTAAAGAAGAATATCAAATTAATGTATATATGCGCCTACTCCCCGATAAATTAAAAAATTAGAGATTATATTCCAGTAATTATTCACAAGTTTCTATGTATTTCGTCGAATAAATTATACTACGGATAATTATGTTTATGTGAGGAATTTGTCTGATGTTAAGAGATTGTTCATTATAAGTAATATAAGATTTTGTCATTCTGTCCTTATTTATTAATGCAAAAGGTCTTTTCGGCCGTATGGCGGCCATCTTCAGTTTTACAAAATTCTTTAAAAAAATATAAATTACAAAATAAATATAATCATTCTAAAAACAATCTACCCCCTTCTACTTCGAAGAGTCAATACTTTTTTAAATATAAAATGAAAATATAAATGACAAAATAAAAAATTGAAATATTCTAAAATTAATTTACCCCCTTCTTTTTTGAAAAGTTTCCTGTTACTATTGCATATTACATAGAAAATTATTAACTTTTCAAAAAAGAGGGGGTAAATTGTTTCCAGAAATAAGACAAAGTTAGATTGATTTTGCCGATAGATGTTTCCTCCAGTCACGTGATGCTTTGCGATATCAAAGTCAGAAATCATGTCGGCCTCTTAGACACACGCTATAGGTCGACGTGGAAAAGGCGCAGGGACAGTGTGGGATTAACCAAGGGGAGTGGTGGGAGGGGTGTCGGTCGAAATGGAACTATGGAACGGGATTCAATAGAATCCAGTGTGCTTAAAATGCGACGACAGAGATGTCTAAGGATTGGATAAAGGCATCCACGTAAACCATGGGACAGGTTAGAATTTCGTATAGTATGTTACAAATGGGTTCTAATGACCTTGTTGTTGAGAGCCCTTAAAGCCCCAACAAACAAAAAAAGTATGTTACAAAAAGTCCCTTGGCTACGCTTCTAGTGTAAATGTTGCCAAGTAAATATTCTTGGAAGAGAACTACGGACTACGCTTCATGTTATGGATACCTATATTTTGATGTCCTATATTATTTGAGAAATGGTTTAAAATTAGATTTTGTTTATTTGTTACGTTCGGAAATTTGAAAATTAAAAATTGATAGTACTGACTGATCTACATATTCTATTATTTTTGTATCATTTTTCCCTCAGGGTTTGTATCCCTCGGTGTTTGTTGAATATTTTGGTGAGGAGTTTATTTCCAATCGATCAATTTCCACTGTATTCACACTGTGCTATTTCTATTTTATACAAAATAATGAAGAACTGAGTTTGTTCGGTGCGATTCACATTTGGTTAAAGTTGTTCGGATCTGGTTCTCAAATGTGGTGAATATTGAATATCTTTAAGTGAGTAAATATAAATAAAAAAATTATTTTGAGACAAAAATTACGCCAATTTTCTAAAAAAACCCTCCTAAATTAGTACATAAAACTGAGATGTTTCTATAAAAAGTTTCTTTGGCATAAGAAGTTCATTGAACTTAATATCTGTTTCATAAAAAAATCGATATCAGTTATTACTTACTAAATTACTTCAGTTCTGAAACAAAACATTTACAAGTTCTATTTTCTATTTTAAGTTTAGAGGATTTTAGTTGTTTGTTAACGAAATTACGAGGAAAAGGTTGATGTACACCGTATATCAAAGACTCCTCCCCAATTGACCCTTCATTAAATTCTTTTAAAAATATATCATGCTATAGAAAACTATGGAAAATTACGCTGACGCTGCTAAATCGAAAGTGAAATGGTATTTTAAAAAATGTTCCATTGTGAGGAAACAATATATTTAACTGAAGAAATACGTGTAAATTATGTTTAAAACTAAATATTTCTCACTTGTTTTATCTATTCCCTCACACATTCCGTCAAAAATGAGTACCTTGGATTCCTCCAACAGTTATGAAAACTATTTACAACCGTAGAGGGTTGCAGCAGCGAAAGTACCAGCCATATCTGATCAAGGGTCGATTGTATTTTTGTGAAGGCAGAGCGAGTGTCATCGATTATCGTCGTAGTAGGAGCGAGATTCCCACTTCTACCTGCTCATGTGTCAACTTTTTGTTATAACGATTTATGATGTTAACGTTGATTCTCTAAAGTAATCGTGATTTGTATAATTTTCTCTCACTCTCGAGATAACATATTTTAATATCCTTTGTTTTATTACTCCATCTTAGAGTTAACTGTGTATAATTTATGCGAAATCTTGAGCTTAAATGTATAAATAGCGTCATTAGTTTTTCAAGTAACTTCTTATTTAACATTTGTTGAAATCAACATAATTTATGTTGATATAATGTTTTTCTTATCTTTGTTTCCTTTTATCGAAACTCAAAAATGAGTATAATATTTATTTCAAGTTCTACTGTGGTCATAATAGAAACTTTCATGTGTTATGGTGGAAACAAAGCTAAGTTACACAGTTTGTAGACGAATCCGGCGTTAAGAATAGAAATTTAAAACTGTGATAAAAATATTTCCCGCTCCTCGGAGGTCTACAAGTTCTTTTGTACTTCCAGGAAACAACGCTCTGTAGTAACATAAAAATACTTGAATATCTTTAAATTGAAAATGGTTTTTAAAATATTTCCATCTCCATTGGTGACGTAAAGAATGTGATATAGTACATGATGTTCTAACTAATAACTATGATTTGATGAGTAGGCAGTTTTTTGTTGCCAAATGATATCAGATCATTGCTTTGCATATATCAGATAAAAGCATGAAAAAGTTAACCATTGTTTTTTTTTCAAGATATTCCTAAAGCAAAACGTTGCTCAGTCATTGTTTCAATGGAAATGTCGAGCAGTAATATTTTCAACAAATGCATGTTTTCTGTCGAACGACATAATATAAGGAACCTGACCTCCTTTAATGCATATTTGTGTAGTTTTTAATACGTTCAGGAAACACACACAGAAGTAAATAACAGCACGAAGATAAGTTTCAGTAAGAACTACCTAATTTCCCAGTTTGTTTGAGTTCATCAAATTTTGTTCAATTTAATGAAAGATTATAATAAAATATACGTAAAAACATGGATCTAACTATTTTAATTAATATTTTTTTTTAGAATCCTCGTCACACAGAAACATCCTGGATTCACTACCGGATGTATTGCCTTCTCTTATCAAGCTCCATCAAACCCAACCTTCAACCATCGATAAGCCACAAACTATCTATAGAGTAGGAGGATCTGAGAAGACTTGAGTAATGCATAAATTCCGCTCCTCAGTTTTTATGCATATGCAGTGAAGTAGCAAGCATTCATTCCCTGTTGAATTCTTCTTGTACCTCCCGTGACACTTTTCTTGAGCTCAAAACAGACATTTTGGAAAGCAACTGGAAAATCTCAGACAAATATGTATTATTTCCTTCGAATTTAATCTTTCCTTATTTAATGAAATTATCAAATTGTATAATTCCTTATCAAATTGTTTAATTACGTTCCCATTCCAGTGTTTGATTTTCTAATAATCCTGCCTATAGGCTCAAATTAGCTCTATTTACGCAGTGTAACATAAAAAACATTTTACTACCCCTCCCTTGAAGTCAACCATACTTCACTCTATGGGAAGATTTTCTCCCATCTGAATGTATGTTTAACTATGGGAAAATAACATTGAAAAATTTGTGTAAGCTGTATGGATGTATTACATAAAGTGGTACTGTTGTACTTAAATTTCTATTATTCAAATGTGGGCATGTTTTATGTAAAC
Organism: Laupala kohalensis; assembly: GCA_002313205.1. NCBI lineage: Eukaryota > Metazoa > Arthropoda > Insecta > Orthoptera > Trigonidiidae > Laupala > Laupala kohalensis. The sequence goes on along the minus strand of NNCF01125867.1, from coordinate 694,681 downwards.
ACTGGTAATTTTACGCCTTTTATTAAATTATAAAAGTTGAATAAAATTTAAAGGGGAAAAGCTAATCAACAGTGTTCTGTTTAATATTTACCGAGATATTGATGATTTATTGAAAATATGCTGCATGCGCAACGAATTGTCAACCCCTGCTAAACCTGCCCTCAGTGACGCCGCCAACGTGTATTTCCCTACTCTCTATGACCCTCTAAACACGAATATGCAGAGAAAATGTGGTGAGGAATTTTTGCATATTCAATCCTCTCAGATCATATACTAATTACTGAGCTAGGACGGAGAGTCCCAGCTCAGTCTCTCATTATCTCTGAGAATGCCAAAGCAGATAAAAAATTAGCTGACCTTGGACCCTCCGTCTCCCACTGGGGGTTGGATTTAAACGCCGAAATTTTCAACGCGGATCTCAAACCACTGAAGATAGAGCTTTCTTAAAAGCAATGGAAGAGAATAGAATAGAGGATTTTTCAATCGGAAAGCCTACCTACTAGTATATGTTGAGAAAAGACCAGACATGACAATATCACACTGAAAGGTTTATTAAAATTAATTTGCTTATCAACTGCCTTCGAAATCAAAAGACAAAGGAATAAGAATAAATATACAATGTAAATTAAGAAATTAACAGCCGAAGAAAAGCGGAAGGATATAGTAAATCCTTAGTAGCAGAGGGCGCTAAAGGCGCGACCTTTGATTCCAACATATCCGCTTCTAGAAATAACTGTTAGTAGTAATAATAATAATAATAATAATAATAAATTTATTGTCAAAAAACAGTACAGACTGCGTATGACCACGTGGAGGAAAAAAAACTAATTTACTCTCCGGAAGCAAGCAAGGGACCATCCCATCAATTCCGATCAAGGGCCCTAAGGCAGAGGCGTATTCAAAAATTTCAGCAAAAGTTCCTTGATAAGATAAAACGTTAGCTGCGAGTTATAATACTAATAGAATGTCAATATGTTTGTAATTTTAAGCAAAATTATATGTACAAGTTATTATCGAACCATAGATTATTCTGAGTATAGTGTTTAAAAATCATAAGAGTTGAAAAAACACTAAATTCACGATTTATTGTTACAATAAACACGCCCCTAGACAAAGCCTAGAGAACCTGTATAAGAAATCCGCCTCTACCCGAAGGAAAAACGGAGAAAAACCCGGGCCAGGATGGGGCTACAGAATTAATGTACACAACCGTGCCAAAGTTGAGTACACATAAAACTAAATTAATATGAGCCATACGGCAACACAATCATGCAAGAAAATAGTTTTTGAAATTGTTATAAGTTGTTTAAAAAGTACTACAGCAATGGCGTGATAAAGTACAAGACGGATTTTACTTTTATTAAAATCAATAAATTCTTTTACAGTGTAGAAGCACTGGTGCAGGAGGTAGTTTTTAACTGCGGATTTGAAGGTATTCAATTTCATAATGTCTTTTATATTCTTGGGCAGGGAATTATATAGAACGATTCCCGAATGATGCGGTCCTTTTTGGCAAAGAGTGGTTGACACTCTAGGCCGATGAATATTATTTCTACTGAGAGTATTGTGTTCGTGAACGAGACTGTTTCGTATGAAGCAAGGGTGGCAATTCAGTAATTCGGTCTTAACAAACAAGACCGTTTCGTAAATATAAATGCAGGGAAGTGTTAAGATATTTAATTCCTTGAATAAAGGTTTACAAGAGTTTCGGGGGTGAGATTTACAAATTATCCGAACTATCCTCTTCTGAATTCTGAAAGTTTGATTACTCTGACCGGAATTACCCCAGAAGGTAATGCCGTAACGTAAATGGAAGTACACGTTTGCAAAATATACGCAACAGGAAATACGTGGACTAACTGCGTTAACTAAGATTCGGAATGCGTAACACANGCTTAATTGGGAATTAAGATTGTCAACGTGACAATTCCATTTGAGGTTGTCTTGAATATGGAGACCTAAGAATTTTGTATTCGTAACAGTTTTTAATTGTGTTCCGTTTAAAGAAAGAGAAACCTGGGTAAAGATTTTGTATTACTATTGTGAAATGACATAGATACTGTTGTGTCAGTGTTTACAAGGAGGCGATTTGCATGGAACCAAGTCGAAATGTTAGACAAAACTTTTTGAGCATTGGCGTGTTTACGTAGTAAATTAGTGTCATCAGCAAAAAGAGCCATTTTGCAATCTGATGTGGATGATGACATGTCGTTCACATACAATAAAAAGAGTATAGGGCCGAGAATTGATCCTTGGGGTACTCCGCAAGTAAGTGGCTTTGTTTCTGAAAGATAACGCTGAAGTATTTTATTTTTAGTATAGGATATTTCGACCTGATGATATCTACCTTTTCAATAAGAAGTTAGCCATTGATGTGGAAGTCCACGAATGCCTAAAGAATGCAATTTGGTAAGGAGAATTCCGTGATCGATGACATCGAATGCTTTGGATAAGTCAAGAAAAACACCCTGAGGATTTTCTCCACTGTCTAGAGATGTGGTAACATCGTTTAAGAAGGAAAATATGGCGCTTGTAGTGGAAAAGGATTTCCTAAAACCGTGTTGATCGTCAGAGAGAATGTTATATTTTGATAAAAAATCTAGAAGACGCTTATAGAACAATTTTTCTAGGATTTTTGAGAAAGTGGGTAGTAGAGATATTGGTCGGTAATTTCCAATATTAAGTTTGTTACCTTTCTTGTGTAAAGGTTTCACTTTAGCTCTCTTAAATATGTTGGGAAACACCCCTTCCGATAAAGAACTATTAAAAATATTTACGAGTGGATTTAATATAGCGTGGGACGAAAATTTAACAATAATCTAAGGTATATCATCTACGCCTGTTGAAAATTTGTTTTTTAATGGGCTGATGATTCTCATGACTTCACTGGCGTTAGTTTCGGAAGTGAACATAGAATTGGGTACGTGGGTGGATATAATTGGAGGACATTGATTTGGATATATTGAGTTCGTTATTTTACCAACTTCATGTTTACACCGTTCGATTTTCTTACCATAATCATTAAATTGCGTTCCTCATCTTGCCATTTGTATTTCACAGAACGATTTCATTATTATGCCGGTCGTGGTTTAATATTTCATATTAACATGGTTTAATATTTTATATTTGGAGCATTACCCACAACCTACAAATTCTCCCATTCGGAAGCGTAGAAGACGAAGAGTATTTGTTTTCGGAACAACATGTTTCTACCACAATATCGCAAGGTGTTACCTCTGTGACAGACGACTTCGCAGTTATGCTCTTTTGGACCCCTGCAAGTTTGCCCTCCTACACCTCGGAGCTCGTTGCTCGCGTTTGGCCGATATGAACGACCTTGCAACAGACGATGTACGTACCCGTACCCGTACCCGTTAATTCGAGAAAATAAAATCGGTAATATACCCTGTTTAAGTATGTGCTGATGTGTACCGATTATATATGAACTAATATTAAAATTTGTAGACAAATAACGTTTAGATTATATTGTTACATTGGAGGTTCGTCTCGCCAATAAATACACGTGAACTCCACCCCCAAGATGAATCAAGCTGGGGGTAGTAACTCGTCGAGATGATTCAGAAGTTTCCCCACCAGGTGGATAAAGTTTTCCTAGTTTATATAGGTAAATCGACATCTTTATCCTCCAGGTCTGAAGATGTCTTCATATCTGTAAGATGAAACGTGTTCACAATTTGAAATGTCCAGCCTAACACGGTGCGATTGATCAACCAACGTCCAGAGCTCCGCTGTCTAAATGTCAATAGATATCCAACTGAGAATCAAATATGTAAACGGAGACTAGTCTCCCATTCCAAAGACTTTTGTATATGTCCGGCATTCTTTTGACTGTGACGTTTTTTCTCTTTTCTTTGAATATGAAATCAGTCTGATAATATCCAATAACTTCAGATTATCACAGTTAGATGGCAGAGCTAACACATTGCTGATTATTGCATCATGTCGGCTCACACGTTATCAATACATTTTGGCTAGAAGTCTGATCCCCCTCCTAAATAAACATTTGGTTCGAGGCCTACTATCCAGTTAGTCACTCCGAAAAATCAAAGAACATATAACCTCGTTAAGAAACAAAAAAAGGAAATCTTGATTTTGCTTCATGACGATAAAAGATTTAAAACGAGGATGGATTTTATTCCTGGACGTTTAACACGGCATATGAATGTCTTATCGTAGAAAACTTTTGTCGTTAATTGAATATGCGTCATATAGTGTATGCATTTAGTATTGGAGCCTCTGAGTTACGACAAAAGTCGTTTTCAAAAAGGAAATTTCTAGATGTGCAAAGATTCTGACCGCTAAAATTATGGTTCCTTTAAATTTTATCAAAGTCAGATATTTACCTTTGGCTAGGGTTCTTTGTAAATACTACTACTCATATAATACCTCCACTTAATATCCCAAAACTAACCTAAGTTATTTAATCGTGTACTCCAAGATAAATAGGTCAATAATGTATTTCATTTTTAAGCGCTGCCAAGTATTATCATATTTGCATAACCATGGTTGAAATTGAAGAGACGTACATCATGTGTATATGTCCTGGATAACTAAAATATTAATGAAGGTCATTGTCAGCAAACGAAACAAAACTACTTGAATTAAAATTTTTCACAGTTTAATATTTGTAGCGTAAGTCAATTTTTTCGATATACAAAGTTGGAAAAATATCCTTTCATTAGTACTTTCTAACTGGCATATTATATTGAAAATTATATTTTAAATGTTTGTCACTTTTGTAATACAAATGTTTTTGTGTATTTTGTTTTTTCACTAATTCCTCTTTTAATATTTTGAACCCGTTATAGCCGTGTGATTTCTCTTACAGTTAATGTGTTTTGATTTTGCTCCCTTTCTTGGTAAATTTTTGCAATTAGAATAATGATGGTAATGTATATATTTAATACGTATGTACCTATTGATTCAATTTGCTTGGGATTGTCTGCTCCGTAGACACAAGTTGTGTTTATTTATTGCTTGTTTTTACACTTGAAATTCAATTGTAAAGCTAAGATAACTTAATATTGGACCTTCCTTTTCCACAGTCATCTAGATCATTGCTGACCAACTTATTCTAGCCTGCGGACCATTTTCTATATACTTTTGATGAATTGATCAGGCACGGGGTGGGGTTTGACAAAACTTTTTGCAAAAATTTTTACTATGTTCCCTTCTAGATAGGTATAAGCTTAGGGTTTCATTTTCTGTTGTTTTTTATTATAATGGGAAGAATTTTAACAAAGTGTGTATATATATATATATATATATATATATATATATATATATATATATATATATATATATATATATATATATATATATTGTGGCAGAACGGGGTTGGAATATTAATAATAATGAAAATTTAAATGTAAATGCCTCGGCTAGCTCTTCTCAGGGTTCCACAATATTTAAAAGGGGTACGATTTCTATCCGAAGGAAAAGGACCATGCAATGGTTCCACTTAAGGAAAACGCAAGACAAATAAATCCATTAATAAAGCTATTTTAATTGCTAAGATATCCCATGATTAAATAACTTTCCCCCAAAAAAAACAAATACAAATCTTCGTCATTTCACAGTCACTTTAATGCGAAAATGTCATTATCACTACCCAAGACCCAAACAGAAGTTCCCCCAAAAGACACAAAAACAAATGGTTCTCATTCAACCATCACCTTTATGACGAAGTGACCTTATCACTTCCAAAACAAACAGAAATTCTCCCAAAAGACACAAAAACAAATTGATATCATTTAACAATCACTGAATTTAAAATCTAATCTTCTTTAGTTTAATTAACAATAAATCTCTTTGTCTCTTATCAAAAACAAAACACTGGCTTTACTCAATGGCAGGATTCATTTCAGACTACAGTCTGTCTGGGCACTAAGTTATTCTAAAGTTTGTACAATGATTACGTAATCCAGGCCATAACGCGCAAGCGCAAATACGGTGTTGGTTTATACAGTCACCAACAGACGTACCATACCTCTCGAGATGACAATTACCGCCGCTAAGTAGGGTCCTCCCGGAGATCAGCCCCTCAACAGTCTGTGAGCCGTTAGCTTTTCGCTAAAAGCCTCCCATGGACACGTCAGCAGCGTCAACTTCTATGCGAAACTTTGATGTTAGGAAGCTACCACCTGAGCTCCTCTAAAGAAACTCGACGATCTGCGAGATGTGAATCGTGAGCTGTGAGCTGCGCGAACTGCGATGTGAGGAAGCTACCACCTGACCTCCTTCAAAGAAACTCGTACGATCTCCTGATCGCTCCTGATCTCCTCCGAAAACTTGTCTATGAGCTACGTGAGCTAAGCACATCTAGCGCGGCCGAAAACTCTGTATGAGCGAGCTACCGCCTGATCGCTGTTGAGAAGTCTATGTGAGGAAACTACCTCCTAACCTCCTTCGAAAAACTTGTCTATCAGCTATGTGAAGACGAAAAATCTATGTATCTGAGAAACACATCTGATCGCTGTTGAAACATCAATGTATCTGAACTGAAAAACTTGTCTATGAGCTCGATACAACTAACGCTGCCGAAAAACATCTCTGTGAGAACGAACGGACGAGCTACGTCCGCTGCGTCAAAATCTGCGAGATGTGAGAACGAAGTGTGAGGACGAAAAATCTCTACGTCTGCCTTAAATGGGCTCCATCCCTTCTTTCTCCCGAAAATCTTCAAAATTTTGAATGTCACGTGGCCGAAAA
>NNCF01125867.1:624084-687913 GCA_002313205.1 Laupala kohalensis | reverse complement strand
ACGCCTTGATTCTCATTGGAACGTTTAAAGGGCTTTCTAGAATATTCTCAACGACGTTTTAATTTTCAACGCTTTTTCCAGCAAGTTCCTACATGTTTTTACCCTGGGCCCCTTTGGTGTTCCTGAGGTTGGGTGGGACCTCCTCGCCCATCGTCTTGCTAGCTTCCGATTTCTCAACCCTCATAAATTTTGCTCGACATGAAAGACCCGCCGACGCAGCCTGAGCCACCAGCCGCCTGCGACCCCGGCCTACGACAACTTCCAACGGACTTCTTCTTTAAATTTCTAATCTTGAACGTCAAAATTCCACAACATGGACGATTAAATNATATATATATATACACACTTTGTTAAAATTCTTCCCATTATTATATATATGTATATATAATCTTCATAATATTTCATTATCTACGGTTATATTATCAAATCAGTTGTTAGTGACGTTGTTTATTAAATGAACTGTTTCATGTGACATATTAAATTCTTTATCTTGACCTTTAAGATTTGATGCACCGTATCATTTGATGAGAGAGGAGGTTTATATTTGCTGCTTACATTTTAACCTAATGATTGTGTAAATAATGATGAACATTGTTGTGGCTGGTATTGATCAATTTTGTTGTTGCTGTTATTGGTATCCAACATTCATGTTTTCCATCGCAACAATAATGTTCTTAGGGTACTGTGTTCTGAATTATTGTGGTGCAGAACACTAATGTTTCATTTTCTTTATGAAAGATTTTACCCCATAAGTATTATGCATTTTCAGTGTTTTACGTAATATTAATTTTACTATTACTTATCCTCTCTTGTTCATTATTAAACCTTATAATAAATCTTATAAATAAATAAATCTTCTCCCAACACATGTAGTCGACCGAGAGTTACTATCGTTGCATCCCAGTATTTCTTGTATACGTAGTTATTCTTGTATTCCTCATGGATTTGCGTACAGTTTACGTACAAAATTTATATTTTATCCTTCTTATCATTCATTCTTTTAACTTCTCTTGTACTTACATATTTTGAGTACTTCTATTCTGTTATTTACAAAAATAATACATTCCAAACATTTTGTTCACATATTTTCTAGCATGACAGTGGCAAATAACACTGCCAATGGGTATGACATACTGTTCCTGCATACAGCAAATTATTTCGTAGCGTTTAACATTGTCGAGTAACTCAGCACTTTCAATATCTGACCCCTGTAATTTTTTTGTACACAACAAACAGTCCGATCTTTTTTCTTGTTCGCTCATTCCGTATAACTATGACCTTGTGGTTCCGCAAGGACCACAATATTACTTAATATCCTATTTACTAACGTTGTTAAATTTTTTGGCACCTGAAACAGTGTGAGTTCTGTATATTTTTTCTGTTCTGTAAACCATTACATATATAGTAATGAATAATTAATTCGTTATTTTTAATTGCAATTTATTCTGAAAATTATTAAAACAATAGGATCATAAATAAATTTAGCTTTCGAAGGAACGCAGGCGCAGGATGAAGGGGAGAGTGGAGTGGGTAGATTGGTTCCGTAGGGAAAGGAAATTAAATAGATGTGAGAGATGACTGACCAGATACGTTGCTGACATGTACTTCGAAAAGGCAAGTAGAAAGTTGCTATAGAAATTCGGGAGGAAGTTTAGGATTATTTTGAAGCCTAGAATCACGGGTAAAATCTTACGATAAAAAACAGAGAAAAAGGAAGATACGTTTTAGGGCGTCTCACCGAACGCAGGAGTTAAATTAGTATGAATGCTGATTGACGCAGGACAGAGTGGTAAACAAGTAGGTTTGACTGTCGAGCAACAAAGCTCATGGGTTCACAATGAAAGATTGACGATAGGCAGCATTAACGAGGGGACAGAAAACATCTGTGTAAAAGAATGTCTGGGGTTTAGGATGGAAAGAAGTGACGGGGAACAGAGGAATTGATATAAAGTGTCACTGGCAAGAACAAAGAGGGACGAGGGTAACGTTTTAGTATTAAACATTACCCTACGGAAAGATGAGGATCACAAGACTGCGTAGTATCGTAGAAAGGGGCTCAAGAGGAAAAACACTAAGATTCTGGAGACAACGAATTATTGTGGTAATCAAACCTTGATATTCGTCTTAAACGAATAGACATCATTCTAAATTAGCCAACCAAAAATACTCCACGTGGAGTGTCAAATGGAAATTATTTGCCAAACAACACCATGACGTCAAGAAGGGTGGGGCCTTCGCGCTAAGTTTTTGGGACGTTAAGTGGGGAGAGACCTACTTAAGCTAGGGAGCAGAGTCGCTCCAGATACTTACAATGCATTATTGAGATATTCATCAATCAGCTATCTTTTATTCAGTCATTCATGATGAGATTATATGGTATTCAGAATTATTATGTCACACATGAGCAACATTAGCTGAGTTATTCTGAGAGAGGACTTGGTTAATTTTCGATATGATATGATGAACTTGTTTTCTATATATGACTCCGTGATCATTAGTCATCAGTTTTATTTTCAAGTGTCGTCCGATCTCCAGCATAAGATTTCGGTTCGGGTGACATCAACATATTGAGAAAAGTAAATGGCCATGAACTTTAATTAACGCCATTAATTCGTTGTGAAGTTGAGCTGATAACAACTGCAATGGTATCTCGTAACGCTACGCTGAGGGTCGTCTCGTTCTGGTAGCGGTGAAGACGAATGTAGCGGACAAGTGATTGGTTTGGAGTATCCGGGGTCATTCATTCTTAAGGAACTCGCCACGCCCACGTCGTTTTGACAAACTGGTTGTCCAACTTCAATTACAAACTGTAAGGTAATTAGCATGACTGGCTGCGCCCAGTGCATGTGCTATAGAGGCAAGTGGCCGTGAACTGACTTACGAGTGTGCAATGAAGCCCAAGACTCTTGTGACGCTAATCAATGTCTAATTAACCAAAATTATAAAGGACAATCAGTAATTGTTGATGAATTATATTTTGTGTAATCACGTTTAAACTAAATCTAGGCTGGAAGAAATAATTAACCGACACTATTAGTAATTGGATGAAAAGTAAAACCAATTGTTATGGTTACTACATGTGTGATTTTGGGAGGAATATGTTGTGGAACTGAGTTCATGAGTAGCATAGGGCATAATTTAAATGCATTTCATGTGTTGAATAATTAAACCAATTTTATCGAAGTTGCGTTTTCTTTGAATCATAATTTATGTCTATTTCATGATAATAAAATGGGCCGAACCCCGACCTTTTAAATTTTAATTATTTTCTTCCAAGAATTAGTTAAGTGTATCCAGTCGAGTTGCCGAGTGGGTAAGGTAAGTCAGTTAGTTCATATCCACCCTCAGTCTCATAATATGAAGTTCACTTAACTAGTCCACTCGTCTGGTTCATCTCAGGGACAAGGTATGTCCTCTCGCTATAAAATGGCCAAGCAAAGATTGGGTTCGACCGATAATTTACGTGAAATACACATTAATCCTTCTTAAAAGAAACACAGGTTTCATAAAATATTGGTTTAATTATTATTACCAAATTACATGGATACGGTAATTCATTTTACAATTTCCCATTTAAATATTCCCCTCACCGAAAAGGCATGCAACTAATTACTACCAAGTTATACATGTTTAATAATCACTGAATTTACCACCTCATACGGAATGGGTCCGTTTGGAACTGTATTAAGTTTATGGTTCTTCACCATAGTTATACAAGCATTATCATTGTTCATTACCAAAGCCCATCTATACAAGAAAACATCTCAATAATCATGGGCACGATTACCACAAAGGTCTTTGGCGCGCTTTTACCACTGAATGAAATTTTGGTCGCCTACTATCAGGCGAATAAGGTGCCATTAAGGGCCCTTCAAAGTATTTCCTTACCAAAGTAGGTGTAATCAGCATCAACCGCCGTGGGAAGCCGTTGCCCTTCGGAAGCGTAGTCGACCCGAGTCCTCGCCTCTCCGCTGTGGTACCGCTCGTTCCAAAGGCCGTCCCAGACTAGTCGCGGCGGTCCTGCCGGCTCGTAACCCCCATCGACCGTCGGATGATGATTGAACCATCTTAAGCGATACTTGATGCATACATGATTGTATCTTATGAACTCGTAATGATTGATTTCGCCAATCTTAGAAAATTCAGAACTCACTAAATCACTGTGTTGACCAATCTTTTCACTAATGTCAGTTAATGATAAATTAAAAGTCGTTTGTATGTTGCTCATTGTTTTAATTTAATTTATCATTCTTTGATAATTTTGCTAACGCTCCACAATTACCAAGTAATGTCAGTTAACGTCTCCGGACAAAAATAAATTATATTTATGAAACAGTCCTGTTGGTTAAGACCGAATTACTGAAGTGCCACCCTTTCTTTATACGAAACAGTCTCGTTCACGAACACAATACTCGCAATAGTAGTAATATTCATCGGCCTAGAGTGTCAACCACTCTTTGCCAAAAAGGACCTTATCATACGGGAATCGTTCTATATAATTCCCTGCCCAAGAATATAAAAGATATTATGAAATTGAATCTGTTCAAATCAGCGGTTAAAAACTACCTCCTGCACCAGTGCTTCTACACTGTAAAAGAATTTATTGATTTTAACAAAAGTTAAATTCGTCTTGTACTTTATCACGACATTGCTGTAGCACTTTTCAAATAACTTATAACAATTTCAAAAACTATTTTCTTGCATGGTTGTGTTGCCTTATGGCTCATATTAATTTAGTTTCATGTGTACTCAACTTTGGCACGGTTGTGTACATAAATTCTGTAGCCCCATCCTGGCCCGGGTTTTTCTCCGTTTTTCCTTCGGGTAGAGGCGGATTTCTTTTACAGATTCTCAAGGCTTTGTCTAGGGGCGTGTTTATTGTAACACTAAATCGTGAATTTAGTGTTTTTTCAATTCTTATGATTTTTAAACACTATACTCAGAATAATCTATAGTTCGATAATAACTTCCATGTAATTTTTTGCTTAAAATTACAAACATATTGACATTCTATTAGTATTATAACTCGCAGCTAACGTTTTATCTTATCTAGGAATTTTTGCTGATTTTTATGAATCCGCCTCTGCCTTAGGGCCCTTGATCGGAATTGATGGGATGGTCCCTTGCTTGCTTCCGGAGAGTAAATTAGTTTTTTTCCTCCACGTGGTCATACGCAGTTTGTACTGTTTTTTGACAATAATTTACCGAAGCATATCTGAATCGCCCACCGACTGAATGATAATCATCCCTCTCAAAAATCGTAATCAAAAATCGTCCCGAAACGTCTTCGTCCCTATACTAAACAGTAAAACTCCCCTCCTTTTTTACTGAACTGGTCGAGGTTAGCTCCTCCTATTTTGACGTCATTTCTACTTTGTAACCAATCCTCAACAACTATTCACTCACATGAATTCCCCCAACTGGTTAAACTTTCGGTGACGATGTCATTTTTACCCACCGAGGGCTGATCTTGTTATTATTGCAAAATGCCGTGCATTGTGGCCTGATATTTTTCAAACTTGACATCTAATTTAATATCAACAATACTCGTGTCCTTAGTCCCTCACAAAAGCCTGTTCACTGCTCCATTTCTCCGCTTCTCGCTTCTCTAGTTTTAAATTCTCACGTCTGCTCTAGTTTATTAGCATTCCTTCGTCGACGTAGGGGTGCTCGCTCCCATGTGTGGTCGCAACCCTTACCTCTTTTCTTGTCTGGTGTATGTTTACAATTCAGACTTACATCCCCCAAAACTGCCATAACGAGTCTCCTTCGTGCAAACGAGACGCCTCACAAGAAGTCTATTATTCCCGTATCTCCTAGAACTTACAAAACTAAGCTTCTTTCCATTTCTCGGAAGGATTTACGAGATACCACCACTAATTGTTTATTTCAATTTTTCACAGCGTCTGGACGCTCAGTCCTAACGGTGACTGTTTTTCACCTACCATTCTCGTCCTCCCCTTATCTCGAAATATGCCAGATCTCTCTTGAAATTGTTTAAATACGCTTTCGTATTTCTACACGTTCCATTTATAAGAGGCTTGTTGTTTCCGCGTCCCTTCAGACTTATGAGTTTAAGAATTCTTGCAAAGGTTTACGACATACTCCAACTAAATGTTTATTATAAACTTTAGCAGCGCCTGGATGCGTGCTTCGGAACAACGGTTGTTTCTTTCGTGTCCTTACTCATTCCGCTGTTATATCTGAAACGTCCCAGACCAATCTCCTTAAATTATTGAGACGGCTATCGAGGTTGTTCGCGCCACATTCCAACGCCTCTATCTTTCGTATATTTTAGGAGTCCCAAATAAGTGATTCCTTATTTATTCATTGACGGTTCAAAATATTAAAACTAATTATTTCTTACAATATATATCTCCTTCGCTCATATCATAACAATATTTATCTTTCAGTTCATTGTGAAGTTTTCCGTTTACTTTTATTACCCAATGCTCTATTAATTTGCTTGCAGTTTTTAATTTACTCACTACTCGCACGTTCTCTATGAACATCATTACAGTTAACATTTTGTTTCGTAAAAATTTGTTATAAATTCCTTTTTATCAATATTCCTGTTGACACCGTACTGTACCATTTTGTGCTTTGTACATCGCATTCTCCTTATTTGTACCTCTTCATCACTTTTTATAACATTTTTTCAATTGTTTAATTCATTTTCATCTTCTCAAGTTACTACAAACTTTCTTTCCTCAGTATGTCTGATCGATTCTATATTTAGAGTTATTTCGTGGGTTTTTTAACTTTAATCTTTGTCTCGTGTCTTTTATCTTTATTTTTTTTTTTGCTAAATATTATTTTCTTTTTGTTCTCTTTTTCTTTCCTGTATGCAGAGATCACTGAATTGCTTTAGCATAACCATATGGTATTATTGTATTCTCCTTTCCTTTTATTCTAGTCTGACGAACTCTGTTACCGAAGCTTCATCAAATTAATATAGTTTTGCATCAAGAAAACAATAATCAAGCTGACTTAATATACCTCACATTCTATAAAACAAAATAGAAAATATAGTTAACATGTTGCATATTTCCGTTTTCTGGTATAATTTAGCTTTTTTTGTTCTTTGTGTTTCTTTTACATTATATTTATTGTATATTTTTATGCCTTATGATAATTTTTGAATTTAATATACTTTTTTAGAGTTTTTTCATACGTCTTTTAATCCATATATTATAATTTTAAGTAGTTATATTTGAATCATTTATGTTTTATGATGTGGTTTTGCGCTCCATGTGGGTTTCTATTGTTACTTGTTCTTTCGTCTCTCTAGAACAATAATGCACACATACCATATGATATTTGTAGAAATTTCAGGTTATGTAATAAAGTATATACTCTATTTGTTCCGAAAATCATCATAAAATAAAATGTGTTAAGAATATGCACAAAACTCAAATTTGAATGTTTCGTCTCTCTTGATATGAAAACTTAAACTTTCTACTCTTTACATTAACCCACCCACATTCGAAAACCATGGTTACCACTCCCAACGTCTTCCAGAAAGATTTAATTAACTCTGAAGGAAGGGGGATCGTTGTGCACTGCCCCGACCCCGCCCTACATGACTGCCTTTTGCCCGTGCCCTCGCCACCTCATACGCTTACACCTCAGCATCGCGTCGCCGACGTCTAAGTACCGAATTCTCAGGCGTTTATGGGCTATTACTGCTTCGAAGGACTATTCCGAAGGGGAGTCCCAAGGATATTCAACGGCAGCCGTTGTGGCGATGTCGACGAAGGAGGTGGCAGCAATGGCGACCGTGTTTGGTGATGGCGGAGGTACTGCGAACGCGTTTCTTAAACGAGCGCTCCCTGGAGCCGAGTGGGATGTCTATCTCAAGCATCAATGGTAAAAGACGTTAGATGATGGCTGAGGGTGTGAGATTACAAGCTTTAAATAAATAATCGCGCCTTACTCTCATCTAGAGATGAATCTTACAATTTTCTAATATTCCACATCTCAATGTAATCAGTCTCATAAAAAAACATAAACCATAAAATATATTGAAAAGAAAGATTTAATTTGCACATATTTTGCGAAGTTTANAATTCCTATTACACAGTTATAGGTGTTGTAGAGGGGACTCAGGACAGCAATATTTGGTAATAAACCCATGTCCGCAAATGCGCCGTTTAGAAGATAATAATAATATATTATCTTAATTCAACGCGTAAATGTCCAAAAAGAAATTAACATATATTAAATATTTTCATGGCTACCAAGAGAGAGGGAAAATAACATTACAAAACTGAAAACTCAATAATAACAAAAGATGGTTAATAGTAAAGATGCATCATTTTCATCTTAACTTTGCTTTGCTCTCTTTGATATGTTGAACACATTGGAAATTAATGCTGCTACAAAATATGTTTGAAAAAATACAAATACGCGGGGCCTGGTGTTTTGCACTTCTCCTCCCTCTTCTTTTCCTACAAATTCAGTCTCCCTTTTCATTGGTTGGTGGCTTACCCACAAGCTCCCTCGGCAGCGATCAACCGTTCAAGAAAGAGATTAAAACCTGGGAATTACCTACGGGACCCACAGGTTTCGCTTCGACCTGCGCTCGGAAATCGGCGCTTTCTTCTCCCAAGGGAAAGTAGGAAATGTTCCTTTAGCTTGAAATTTCGTTAATGAGAAGAAAACTTATTAAAGTGAGAGTGTCGAAGTCTGATACCCACAAAATTTTCTTATACTGGGAACAATTTTAGCATGGAAGTACATGGTGTATCCAAAAGTTCTTTTAAGGTTCCTTAACTGTAGAATTTACACACTTCAATTAGTTGACTACTATTTTCCCTCAAATATACAGTAAAAGGTTATTTCTGGAAGAATCATTTTCGTTAGTTGGTAAAAGAACAAAAAAAACTGCTTTGAATTTTTTGTTATAGCTTTCAATTTTTAATGAAATTATGAGTAAAAATTTATTTATTTAAGCACTGTATAACACAGTATGGAACGATTTTATTACTTTTCGATTTACCTGATATGTATCTCGCCAATTTTCATAAAATTGTGTTATGCAGTAAATCATAAATAAATCATACCATAAGTCAAAACCCTCAAACTAAATCGCCTCTTTTTATCATGAAGTTCTCCATCAAAACTCTCACTTCCAAGGTCTTTTAGGCAAAACGATCGTAACAATTTTCCGAATGACTTATTGAAGGTGTTCATATTTAAAGAATTTATAAAAGAAATACGAAAATAATTTTTATTTTCGGCATCATGTGATATTCTCCATTTATAATAATAAAGTATGTTCTATTTTTACATAAATCCCAGGTATAACTTTTGGTTACGATCCGATTTAGTAGACACGATAGTAGAAGTGGGTCCATAATGTAACTTCAAATCGCCAGCATTTCAAAACTTTCGGTTTATGAAGATAAGGCATACACCATTCATCTTCAAAAAAATTTCGAGTGACAAAATAGTTTGAGCAGCTTTAAAATAAATGAAACTAACCTAAACCTATATTCCGTGAACTTGAATATAAAGGAGGAAGTGCTCAAAAACGATTCCGTTGCTGCATCTAAATCATTTGATCGGAATCTGTTGAGTAGTATAGACTGAGTTATCTGCGACAGACTATGCATATACATAGTTAGACCATTATAAGAAACTTACGTGTTTACGACCTGGAAAATGTTATATCCGCCAATATATCTAGTCGGTCAATCGTCACTGATACCTTCTCGTTTACGCCGTATCTGAACAGCGAGAAGGTATTAAGGTCTTGACCCTCATTCTGCTATGCACATCAACAGAATGTTGCCGACCATTGATTCAATGATCCGAATGTAACATGTTTACCAGCCAGCTTTATTTTAACACGAATTGAATACTTAACTTCATACTTAAAGGATTTCTTATTCTACTAATCTACTTATAGGTGAAAAACATTTCGCAGCGGATCGAGTTTGTAATGATTCTGTAATAATATAATCATTTAGCCATTCGTTCTTTGTGAATTCAATTTTTAAAATATTTTTCGTCGTGTTTCGGGTCATTTCAAGCTTTATAATGATTATTTATACAAGTAATCGTTGGTAATTGAAATACAGAAACATACTGTATAATAAACATAAATATATTGTGTACGTTTAATTTTATAATTTATGTATATTTCATATTTAAGTTTTTTGAGTACTCAATTTGTTTCCTTCACTTCCGGTAATTTAAATCGATAGTACTCCAAAGTATTATTGATGCACACTACAACAATTCAATTCTGACTCGTTGCTGTTTAGGATACCGCAACCATTCTATTGAGCTACACCATATTTTTTGTACCTCATAATCATAAAACAAAATAATATTAAAATTCAACACAACACCATTGTTCTTCATTTGTACGCCATCTTGAGATGTACCTTAAGTTTCGTAAAATTTTGTCTAGTACGCCGACATGTTGATTTTCACAACTCAAGTTCTGTCTTCGCTCTTAAAATAATCTTTCAATAAGTACATATTTATCTTCGACCTGATATGATATTATTGTTTAGCAGATCACGAGGGTTCCGATGACCTAGATGTTGGTGAGCCCTAAAACCTCAATTTACAACATAGTCAAACCAAATATCAAAACATTGAGGACAAACAAATGAGGGGGGACATAACAAGAGGGGGGACAAAAAATGAGGGGTAGGACAAAAAATGAGAGGAATGAGGAAAATGAAAGATATCCTAGCCTTAATACCGTCGGGATCGAAAAGAACAAGAGGTGACCAAGGTAGGTCAGAAAAGAAAAAGGTAGGAACCTTGCACAAGTAAGTGGAAGTGTAGAAATACCTTCCTACATATACACGAAACACGTACCTTAATACGTATATGATGAACTCCCTCATGCATCTAAAACATAAAAGATACATGATGCCACGCCAAAGCAAGTAGCGCCATAATGTTTATGCCTTCGTAAAGACGAAGTATCAGAGACTCAAGATCCAAGACCGGCGAAATACACACGCCCCACAAAAGAGTCTCTACATACGACGCAAGAGAGTCTCTACATTGTACACATTAGAAGACTCCATGAGACGCACGAGCCGCGTGCACCACCAAGCGTATGTCGCCTATTTGTTAAGAATCTTCAAGAACTCGGGTCAGTTTATTAAGAACCTTCGAGAGAACCTCAATAGACGAACCTCGACCCAGTGTTACGTCGCCAACGTCGTCAATTGTCAAAGTTTAGCTTATGGCGACAGCTACGACGGTGAAATCAGTACGACGGGTTCTCTGACCGAGTGAACATCGGGTCCGATATAACCTCAACCAAGGAACCCAGCTCTGCTGAATCGCCCGACCTGTGACAGAATTATTTCTATCATCAAACGCCACGAGAGCGGCGGGAATAATTTTATGTCCAAGAAGCTAAGTCCGGCCCGTGACTGGATTAATTCTATGTTCGAAAAGCCACGAGGCTCTCTCTTACGGCCTACAGCAGAATTAATTCGAGATTCAAAAGGCCACGAAGCGCCCTCGTACGATCAGATGTGGAACTAACTCCGCCATCCAAGGACACGAGGCGCAGTCACGCGCCGAGAGACCGTACTACAACGCTATCATCTAGCTGCATCAGGATCTATCACCAGTGGTACCATCTTGTGACGAAGAAGAGAACTTCTTCAACCTTGTCTACCAGCTTACTCAAAGTCGTGAGTCAAACGAGAAAAAGGCATCATTTACAGAGCTTTCAACGCCTGTGGTTGTCAACCTGGTGTTATTTATTGTTTACGATTCAATCACTTGTTCACATTGATCCTGCATAATAAATCTTGTCCTGTTTAACCTTTGAGTATTTATTTTGAAGAGGAAGAACCTTATTGCGAAGCAATCTCCGCATTTAGATTTGTGAAACTATAAAAAATCTTCCCCGACAGAAGTAATGCCAGACTCAACTCGGGGCCCCGTGTTTGCCGAACACTTACTTACTAGATGTAAGTCTCCTGGGGGGTCTCAGATCACATTTACGACGACTTTCTTATACTCCTCCTTCTTTGAAGATACGTTTTCTGTAGCATCTAGGGGCAATCCTGTATTGCTGAAGCAAAACCCTCCTTTTCTGGGAACAATGAACCATACTTTAGCCGAAAGTTCGATAACTTGGCCTCAACATACTCTTGGCTTCGCATCTGAATGTGTGTACCATGTAATTCTGTTTGATTCCATGTTTGTATCTCCTGATTACTAGAAGTCACCGCACTCATGGGACATAATGCAGTGTCTGCCAGCCACAAGGGAGTGCCATTACATATGTCATTTCTAGTGATTACATGGTAAAGTGGTACATTGACTTTGCTGAAGAAGTATTACCCCAAACTGTGTACCATCTTGCTATGGACATTAGATATGTCAATAACGCCTCGATTTGTCATTGAACGGAACAAAGTGATGCGTTCCACTGCGACCTTCGGATGATGCATTCGGTATTTTGTCACCGCAACACGTCACCTTCTGTTAGTTGCTTCTAGATCAATTTTCGACCACTTTATTATCCCAAACGAGTAGGTCAGTATAGACATCGACCAGGTATTAATAGTTCATACTGTCTTCCCACCATCCAAGTAGGTTTTCAACACCTTCACTACCCTCGACATGAATTTATTTTGTATAGCTTTCTTCATTTTCGTATGTGTTATGTCACGCAGTTGCATGATTGTATGTGCTGCCGAGTTCTTGCGTTCAGCTTCAGATGATCCATATATAGCCTATGAGATACTTTCACTTTAACCTCACCTGCAGAGGTTTTATAGTCATTTTCACCACTATTAAGAATCCTACTTAAGGGATTTAAACACAGACAAAACCACAGGGGACTGAACGGAACGTCTTGACATATCCTACGTTTTATACTGATGGGATGTTAGACTAGTTGAGGAATTCATATGAATTTTCACCCTCCACTGAAGCATTCACGTAGTGAGGAAATTGACAATTACTGGATTATTTTGAGAATGTCAATAAGAACGTATAAGGCACTGAATTGTAGGCTTTTTCATAGTCAATGTATGCCATATGTAAATTTCTCTGCCTTTTATCGCACCATTTAGAATAATTGATTCAATTACTATTTGGTCTCTGCAATCCTGGCTTTTTCGCTTGCACCCCTTCCGTTCTTCTGAAAGTACCTCGTATCTTTCACAATGACTATACGTACGGTCTTTAATAACTGACGTAAGTATTTTATATAAAATCGAGAAACAAATAACAGGTCTGTACTTCGATGGATCTGCGGAGTTATCTTTATGGAGCATAAGTGTATCACCCTGGGGCTTCAGATGATTGGTGCAGTAATCTTGAACCATGTATTGCTGTGAGCCTCTTGTACCAGAAATTTTGGACTGAGTTAGAACCAGGATTCTTCCAGTTTTGTGTTGATCCTTCATTCGCTGCAACGTCCTCAGTAGTTACGCCTCCCCCTTCATCTCTACCATTTTTTCAGCCAATTTCTTTTCATTTCCTTCTGTTTTTCAGCCTCTATCCAATTCGTCTGTGCATCATATTCTATTGGATTTTCCCACATATTAACTCCAAACTCTGATTGGGAGAGAACAACCGGGTTTGTGTTTTCCTTTCCTCGCTACCTTTCTATCGACGCAACCTTTTGGCATGCACTGCTAGATTCTGAACCCTTATATCAATAATTTTCGTCAGCGTCTTTTCATTATCCTAGTCAGTTAACTGGAGTGGTGAATAATCTTCCTTATGTGTCGAACCTGTCTGTTTGAACGGTTCCCTCTCTTGTACTGTGAGAACCGAACTATCTCACATCGTAAACTTTTGATATTGTTTGTAGGTGCTGCTCCCAAGTGGGACGTGCTGTGTAAGGCCGTTGATTATTGCTTCCATATGGTACAACTTTTCTTCCAACAGCCTTCACAATAGCAACTGCTGTACAGTATGTAATTGCACTTGCTCAAGCCCAGTTTCGTCTGCCAATGCTTCCGGTATGAGTTTAGAGTTAAGGTTGTTAGTTACTCTGGTTAGTTCAATAGAAGTGTTCATCCTAGGAATTCTTGGCCGAAGACATAGGTCTGTGCCATACCACACTTTATTTGCCCGATGAAAGTAATTTTCTGCTTTCCCACTCAGGTCAGCGTACTTTTCAGCTTCAGTCTATTTGCATCGGCTGCAGTCCTTTTGGCCGATGAGTCCAGGGCTTGGCTTCGCGTATTTGGAACCAGCTATCGTTGGTATAGGGGGTTAACCTTTCATCAGGTTACCAGTGCTCCGTTAGTCAGTTATATACACAGGTGTTCGTATACTCTGTCTGGGTAACACGTGAGACTTGAAAAAAATTTGTAGTCTCGGACTTAGGGTTGAATTTCTGCACCCTTATTGTTATTATTATTATTATATTTGTTGAATTTATGTAAAACTTAAAAAAAATTCTTTTTGTTATTTATGTATGTATACAAAAAATTAATTTCAATTTTTATTTTGGACTTATTTCTCAGCATAACTATTTCGAAACGCATCCAAGGATGTTCCACTTACCTTTGGCAGCATCTCTTAGAGAAATTCCTAGGCGCACACTTTCCGGATAATATGAGCCGTCCCCAGAATGGCTATTTTTTTGAACCTCAGATCGATAGTTTTTTCCAGGAATTTTCTGTACATTGTCTGCTATATATTTTCTCACTGTACCCGTGTTTCCGATAAAAATAGAGCTGACGTTTGTCTTCATTTCCCACATTTTTTGGCATTCAATAGTCAGGTCTTTATATCTGAGCAGTTTTTCTGCCTCTTTGCTCACAACATTCATGTCGTTGGGAACAGAAACATCAATAAGAAGACATTCCTTACTCTCCTTATCCCTCAGAATAATATCAGGTCTATTTGCATTGATTGTACTGTCAGTATTTATTGGTTGGTCCCAGAGGATTGTGGCTTTCTCATTGGAGTTCACAGAACTAGGTTCGTGCTCATACCAATTTTCTATCGCAGTAAACCAGAGAAAACGCTAAAGCACTGCTATTATTGTTCTGTCACCACAAACAAGGTGGGTTCGAATCCTAGTGTGAACTGATTTTTGAAAATGGTTTATACCACAATTCAGCTCGTAATATCTGTTTGGGAGCTGTAATGAACGAAACCTTAATGCATGCTCTCACATTGCTTAGGAAAATCTTAAAACATACGCTGAGCAATTGTCAATTCGGCAACGTAACATTACAACGTACATGACTATGTGACAGGCCAAAGTTCGACTTTGCAAAGTTGCCGACAAAGTTTCTATAAAATAATTTCTATTCATGCTCTCTTTAAGTTTCGTTTTTTAAGTTTCTTCATGTGTAAATGAAAGTGATCAATGATATATTTTGCGAGGAATTTAGAAAAGTTCTTCAAAATTTAAATAAAAATGTGCAAAAAAAATTATATTGAATTTAAAAGCAAATAATGTATATTTTAAGAAAACAATGATACTAAAATTCACGAGTTCGTAATTATACCCCAAGTATTAAAACTTTATTTTAATAAAAATATTGAGTAGCAAACGGGTCTAATATATATCCAAACTATATTTTCAATAAATATTTATTCATATAGCATCTAGATTTACAACATTATACATTTGGAGAACAATATTTACTAAAGAAAAATGTATATGCTCTATTAATTATGCAATTTTATTATAAACAATCAATTATTTTATTTTTTGCTAAACAGTCTATTGCAATTTAATCGTGCGTGGTCAATGTTGTGATGCTAGTTTAGAATCATCTTCAGGGTTCCTGTATTCTTATTTTGTATTTTTTCTAACTACACTACATTATTGTAGATAAATTTATTTTTTCTACAAACATTAAAAAGGAAAAAAGAAAACCCTAGATGTTGTGAAGGTTTAGCCTTTCAGAGTCATAATGCATTTTACACTAACATAAAACTAAAATGTATTCCTCTCCGCGAGTTTCATTAGAAATCTCTTCGTTGTTCCTGCTCTATCATTTGACAATCAAATATAAAAGTTTCTTCTATTTGTTAAACGAAATTACGTGTCATTGGCGCCTTCGTCGTATGTCCGAGAGGAAAATTTCAGCGATCTAAATTTCTAATTTTACAGCCAGTAAAAAGTAGAACGCCATTAAAATATTATGCATAAGTAACATAAATATTACAATGAAAAAACATATTTCGTATAATATCCCATATTTGTTGAGCACTTTCTGAAAATATGAAATTCCCTGTTGAGATGACGGCAAAATGTTACGTTAACTGGAGAAGATTTCTAGATTGAAAATNTTACGTTAATTGGAGAAGATTTCTAGATTTAAAATAACAAGTCCTTAGAATATGACACTGAATCAGGAATACGGGGAACTACAAGTTACAATAACTTAACATATAAAACTAAATACGACCTTGTTAACTGCCTCGCTGGATTTAAATTTACTGTAAATATTATACTGAAT
This sequence comes from Laupala kohalensis, assembly GCA_002313205.1. Lineage (NCBI taxonomy): Eukaryota > Metazoa > Arthropoda > Insecta > Orthoptera > Trigonidiidae > Laupala > Laupala kohalensis. The sequence continues at coordinate 671,480 of NNCF01125867.1, read as the reverse complement.
GTCTGAGTAATACGTTTATCTTCACAAATGTAACATCCATGTTGCTTCGTAAAAAGTTATATACCCGCAAAGAATGTTTCTAAATGACATTGTTCGTTCCCTGCTCTGGAAATCAATAAATAATACTGAATATCGATACTAACATTATAAATGAGGAGTGAGTTAAGTATGTAGGATATATAAAGTATTTCAATTGTAAAAAAAATCGTCAACAAGGTTTTCATATTATTGATCTCTGATTATTTTTTTAGGTTGCACAATTACTAAAAAAATTTATATCGTGGATAAATATGTCACTAGAAGATGTAATTTATTTGTTCCTTAAGTAGTTTTATATTATTTATAACTCGAGAATTAAACTTTTGTGTTATTAGTTCATATTTGAGACAAACGTTTTCTATATTTCTTTAATTCCTTTCCACATGTATGAAAAACTTAAGAGAATCGCAAATTATGTGAAATTACTTACGACAACACACAANGCAAATTATGTGAAATTACTTTCGACAATACACATCATTTGTAGGCAATGAGATTTGATTTCTTTACTTCACTGTATAAATATAAGAAATTATAGGAATATTTATAAGTAATTTGTGATTCGAATTATACCAATTCCATACGATATCTTGTAATTATATTTAAATTCTGTTAAAAACTATATTTTATCACAATATTACGCAAACTTTTTTTATATAAAGTCTAATATCATTTACATTGCCTATGAAGACCTCTCGAGACAACGAATCTCGAGATGTAGTTTAAATATAGAGAATGGTAAAGTTTATTGAAGTCAAGAATGTACAGAATATTTTTGTTAAGAAGTCCAAAATGTGTATAATAAAAAAATACAAAATATTTCTTTAATAGCGGTGTAATGAAACATTTTATCTCGTTACGATTTACCAGCGGTACGATGTCTTCTATTCGTCTTCCAAATATGGGCGCCGTTTCAAATAGATCTACGATTGGTCGAACAAAACTTCCCCTCTCGAAGGGGAAGCAAGAAGAGAGATCCGTTGCAAACCTAACAGATCCAAAACTGGTCAGAGCGTGGGACTTAGAAAAAAAAATTGGCCCTTTTATGTTATCAGTAGTGTACAATCGATTCACATCCGTTCGAGGATGCATCATCTTATGCGTAGCGAGGAGATTTCGGGATTTTCTTCTCCAACCGTTTGAAATCAGTTGCGAACCAATCAAGTATTCCCATGCTGTATATTACTACTGGACGAGACAAGGTGTTAATGGCCTGTGTTTTTTTCTTTTACGTTAATTCAGTCCATAACACTTCTCGGACTCGTCTTATGTACTCTCTCCTCACTTTCTCTTTCATGGTAGCATGTTGAATCCCTCCTCGTTCGTCGATTGCTAAATATTTATAGCAAATACCCGGTTCTAAACTTCTGATCTCATCTTGATTTGAAACATTTATACTGTCTTTCTTAACAACCTTCCCTCGGGAAAGAGAAAGTTTCGCGCAATTTTCTGAGCCAAACTTCATATTTATCTACCTGATGAATTCAGCCACTACTGCTAGTTGTTGTCTAAGTTCTTCTTCATTACTAGTAAATATCTTTAAGTCATCCATGTACAGAGTGTGACACTCGTTCTTTTTGTCCTTTCATTCGGTATCCATTTTGCATTTGTTGTAAACGCCAACTTAGGGGAATAAGACATGCAGAAAAGGAGAGGTGATAAAGAGTCTCCTTGAAAAATTCCTTTTAATCCTCAATCTTCCTATGTCCATGTTGTCGTTGTTTCGGTCTCTCATTGTGAATGTTGTTTGCCATTTGCTTTGTGTAACCTTCACAAAATGTTTTTTAATTTACGTGGAGATGATTGAGGATTTGTATTATCCACGAATGGGGCACACTATCAAACGCCGTTTGATAATCAATCCATGCCATACTAAGATTCTTTTTGTTTTTATGGCAATCTTTCATGATAGATTTACTTAAGAGTATCTGATCTTTACATCCAAATGAACGTTTGCAGCAGCTTTTTTGTTCCTCTGGCATTATGTTTTCCGTATCCAAGAAGACTGAAATTCGTTGCACTATTGTGCTAGTGAATAATTTGTAGATGGTGGGAAGGCATGAGATAGGTCGGTAGTTCTTCGCTTCTTGTATCTCTGTTATTCGGTAGTACGTATGCCATTCCTACAGTAAGACAATCTGCTATGCTGCATGGATTATCAATCAGCTGGTTGAAGCAGCTGGCAATTGCGGTATGTAGTAAAGAGAGGTTTTTGAACCAGTAGTTGTGTATCTTTTCAAGTCCTGGTTACTTCCAGTTTGCTGTTTTCTTGATGGCACCCTTTAGTTCATTTACAGTGATGTTTCCCACGACATATCATGCTTTATAGCGATGGGTAAAGTCATTTCTTCATGTTTGATTTCATTTCTCCTCGGAATAAATGTTATCCAACAGTCCCCACCAAGGGTTTAGAGGTAGTACTGGGGATATTTCCTGCGGATTTAGCAACACAAAGCATGCGTTACGGTTTCCGGTGCGTAAGGGGGAGAGTTTAATATTTGATGGAGGAGAGATAAGTATGAAAGATAAGACTGGAAAAGTAAAATAACCAAGAAGTTATTGCTCTGTTGGCAAATTTGTTGGGATAAAGCAACAGTGGGTAGAGCATTATATAATTTTATACCAGGTGTCACATTTGTGACTAAAAATAGACGGTGGTTTCAACATAATACCACCATGATGCAGGTGACGATGGGACATGGGTAGTATAATAGTTATTTACATAGGATTGGACTATCTGAAGATGACGACTGCTAGTGTGGAAATGGAAAGGAAGATGTTAAACATATTATATACGAATGCAAATTCAACTATGAGGAACGTGACCGGATTATGACTATTCTATAGCGGGAAGAAGTTCATAGTGAGCTGAACTGGTCAAGACTTTTAAAGACTTTGACGTTAGCAAGCCCTAAAGTCTCACAAAAATAGACTTTTAAATATTGAAAAGATATTTACTGCATTTCAGGAAGTGATAACGGAGGTTTACAACGTACGCCAGATAACAAAAAATGAAATAGACAGTGCTCACCACCTCATGGAGGGGACAAAAACTGTAATTAAAACTGAGGAAGAGATACTCTCAATCAACATGATAGAAAGAAAGACATTAAGACAGAGGATCAGAGGAGAAGGACTAATATCCCGGGTAATGTCCACGTGATGAGGGACAGGGATTCACGAATGTGAACCTCTCAGGGGACTTACATCTAGTAAGTACGTGTTTGGCAAACACGGGCCCCCGAGCTGAGTCTGGCATTACTTCCACTTACTTGTGCTAGGTTCCTTCCTTTCTCTTTTCTGATCTTCCTTGATCACCTCTTGTTCTTTTCGATGCCGACGCTATTAAGGCTAGGGTATCTTTCATTTTCTTCACTTTTTTCATCCTTTTTGTCCTACCCCTCATTTTTGTCTCCCTTATTCTTTGTCCCCTTTCTTGTTATGTCCCCCCCATCATTTCCCGCCCCTCATTTGTTTGTCCTCAATGTATTGATATTTGGTTTTACTATGTTGTAAATCAGGTGGGTTTTTAGTGGGTATGGTTGAGTCATTCGGCGAGTCCCACACACGGGGAGAGTCATGTTGGCTCTCCCTAGTGCGTAACTGCATGTTCCCTACCTGTACAAGTTTTTCGGGCTTCAATGACCTTTGATGTCGACATGAGTCGTAATGCCCCACAAAAAAATGTGACCTGACTCTGGAAACGATCGACCATATTGTTAAAGGCTCATCATCACTAGCTGGAACAGAATATCTCAAGAGACATAACGATATTGCCAAGATATTGCAATTTTAGCTAAGAGACCAGACATCATGTATATGGACAAGCAAAAGAAGTGTGCATTTTTAATTGATCCTGCTGAATGAAAATATAAGGGCAACTCAAGCAGGAAAAATAAATAAGTATGCGGCATTGGCTAACGAATTGAAGGAGTTGTTTCACCTGGAGACCGTCAAAATTGTGATATCTGCTACTGGGATAGTGCCTAAGGCACTGTGATATCTGCTACTGGGATAGTGCCTAAGTCACTGAAGAGAGGTTTGGACAAGTTGAATGTGGGATTCTTGGTACCTAAAATTCAGAAATGTGTTTTTTTGATCACGTGTAAACCTGGAAAATTGCTTGTAAATTACAATCAGCCATTCTGTTAGAACGAGAAAAAGAAAAAGATAATAATAGTAATAAGATATTAAAAAATGAAGGAATAATAATATAATAGGAGTTTATTATGAGCAGATATGATGAGGACGCAATCTGCCGTGGGTTGTTTCTCAGTCGAGCTTGAGGAAAATGTTCATGCTCGATGCTATTGTTCATATATCTCGTTTACGCGCGTGTCTTCCTACTTTAAGAGATCCAAACCCAATATTTGTAAGTTAGGATGACCTTTTCCTCCCCACCAGGGCCACCGCCTGCAGGGAACTGTTTGAACGATCACGTGTGTGAACGGAGGGTCCATTCTCTGCGCTGGGGTGACACTTTAAAGTTGCTTTGTCTTTCTAATATCAGAATATTAGCATAAATCATCTTTTTAATTGCTAACATGAAAGCACTATTCAGCAAAGTGCTACATCTATTGCTTGAGTTATTTTACCTTAACGTAGTGAACAATTTGTAACTTTTGTGTTTTGTTTGCACTTAACTAAGAAGTGCGATATAAATTTGAGCATACATTATATTAAAATACATTTATATACAATATGAAAAACAAAGAAATAACTTGATAGAAATTAAAAAGTAAAGAACGAGGGGGTGGAAAAAGTTTATTTGTTTAGAAATGATGTAGATGACTTTTACGGATAATATATCACGAAGAAATGAAGTTACCTCTGTCCAGTATGTCTCATCAACTAATGACGGTGCGATTTAAGCACAAGCAGATAAATACTTTCGTATGAAAAACGTTGGATCAGTAGACTCTTGGACATGAAGCAATGAGCATGGAATAGCAACTGTGTCAATTATCCTCAGCTAATTTACGATCATGACTTGTAAATAATTTGTATAAAACATATTTCCTTTAAAAGGTAATGAAATTGGGGTATGGAGAAGTTAAGGAATGAGAGGTGGAGATACGACGGACCTAAATCAATGATTCATCAAATACTGACAAAATCAATTTTACTGACAATCTATTTACCTTAATGAAAAATCTAAGACATTCTTGATAGGTTAGTAACTTTTTAATAACAGAATGTTTTGTCTATATTGTAGAATTATTTATGTAACAATGTCATAAATACGTTGTCGTGTTCCAAAATATTACCATGTATAAGTGTTTAGTTGCTTATATTAAAGTCACATGAGAAACTCTAAAATCTGTAGACGAAACATAATGTAAAATGTTAGTAATATACCAAGAAAGTCATGTATTTTTATTACATTCAAAACTAAAATGGTACAAGAAACTAATTCAATATATATGTATCCAAAATTCTCAATTTACAAAACTTACATTCCTCATGCACTCTAGTTTCTATTGAGTTTTTATCCATATTTTGGGGAGATATTGAAGTAGAATGTTCCCCCATGAAGCAAAGCGAGTCTTAATTATTATTATTCGTGTTTAAGTTAAGATTCAACTTTTATTTCGGGTCTTCCGTATTTCTTAATTTAAAGCTAATTTACCCATACGAATTCCGCCATAAGTAGTTAACAAATATTGGTTGTTTGACATTTTTTATCTATAAATAATATCTTATTGATCTTTTAAATAATTGTCTTCTCTATGATATAGGAGTAATAAATAAATCAGTCGCACAAAATTAATTCATAAAATTAATCACTTTGACTACCTGAGAGAATGATTTAACTACAATGGTATATTATCTCTGTCGCACATGAATATTTTTTACAGAATGAAGTTAAAAGACTTTGTCTCTTGAAGCCATCGTCCTCGAGTGGCGTCTCCTTCAAGTCTTCTCGCAGTGTCTTCATCGTCTCTCTCAGAGAACAAATATTCAACGCATTTCCACATCAACTGGAAAATTATTCCACTGTTTGTCGGTGTGCAGTGACTTTTGTGACATCTTAGAGCTGACCCTCTTTCCTTTATCCCTCGACTTACATTGCCTTTAGGGTTGGAGCAGCCAATATCTTCTGAAGATGGCTGGAACTCACCTCGTGCTCGGTAGTCAGGTCTCCTCAGTTCTTCTATTGAGAACTCCGATCTGCAGGGCTGTAAGGGTTTTATCGACAGTTGTTGTCAGTTTCGGTACTATTTCGTTGCGGTGGTTTGGTCAGGAACGAATGGATCTGTTTGAACGGTTCCTCTAAGGGACTGAACGAACTATTTGTCAGAAAAATAGAATGACCGTTTACACAGTCTCTCCTCGACCTTCGACCTGTAACGAACGGACATTTGCGTAAAAACGCACTTTCAGAATACTTCAACAGTAGCGTAGGTCGATGGAATTTTAAGGGAAGGTCAAAATTACTTCATATATTATTAATAAATTCGAATTATATGCAATTATATCTCAAGAAGACCCGTAAAATTAATTCAACAACATAAAGAAAACGATCAATCAATTTCTCCTTTTCGTTCAAACGTTCATAATTTATTTACGAAGTATCGAAAGTATGGATACAGTGTACAATTGTTATACAAAATGCCCATTCATGACCTATAAAACTGTAACAAACATTCGTCTTTTAATATAGAATATGTTTTTTTAGCTAAAATATTAATTACTGTAAATGCATTGAGATTTCTCTGGAAATCTCGTAATAAGTAATACGAGTCAACTTAAATAATTCCTTCTATTGTATTTAATAGAGGCAATTTCATACGTTTATATGAACTGTATGCATGCATTAATTGTACTCACGACATTTAGTCTAAGACATTCGATTGACTACTTTATTCCATTGTGTTATTACTACATGGGGAAAGACTGTGAATTTAAATTATACTCTCGGCCAGAACACATTAGTTTGCCAGTCAATGTGTGTCTTATCCATTTCTTCTTCTTCTTCTTCTTCTTCACTTCTTAGACCCCGTAAAAGGTGTCGCAAATTAAGACTGAGATATGCAACGTTCATAACGAGGATGTCGGAGCTATTGAACCTTATTTAAATGGGGCGATAGGTGGTAGGAGTTGGGTCGTGGGTTATTGTTAGTTTATGGGCCACTTAGCTGGGTTTACCAACAACTTTTTCCACGTGGGGGTGGGTTAGTAGGAATTGTCAGTAATAGTAAGAGTTATTGATACTAAGAGGAGATGGATAGACGAAGGAGGGTTCGCTTTTCAGAAGTCACTGCTTTATGAACTGGGACATTTATGTGAAAAGCTACAAATTTTTTCTCGACCCTACAGGAAATTGAACCTGGGATGACTTGGTAATGAATTAGAACGCTACCACCTTAACCACGGAGGGGTAGAAGCTTCAGTTGATCCCGTATGTATTTAAAGGGGAATGGTGTCAACGTAAGAGTCATACTAAAACAATTTTAGTTAACTGACATCTTTGATTAATTAAATCCTGTTCCATTGAGGGAAATTCTCCGAAATCTATCAATGTAAGGTTAGTCACTCGAAATTTGGCTTTAGCACAAGAACGACTAAGTGTGAGTACATTACAAATGAGTACGCCACAACGCACTTTCATTCTGCAATAGTGCAGACGAAAATGAATTTCACTCTAATCACACTCAAAGATTTGATATGATCGGCCGTTCTTCCCAAGCGGAACGATTTATGGAAGAGATATTTGTGAATAACAGAACTTTCAGGCTATGAAACTTTGCCCCCTTTTTACGTGCTGTTTTGGCTCCAGATTTGGATATTTGGATATAATTATGACTATTTTGTGTTTATGTAGATAATTCTCAGGTGGATTTGAAATCAATGTTTTTAGTAGAATTGAAATCAGTTTGATAGGTTCTTAAAAGACAAACACAATCATCATACAACTCGTATTTAAACTTCATGAACTCATATCTCCAAAACTGCCGATTAAAATTCACAATCTCATTTCCGTAATTGTAAAATTATTTATTCTGGAAAAAAGTTGCTCATTATTTTGCATTTCAATACGAAAACAAGGTACATAAATACCTGTAATCATTGTGCCCCTCACATATATGACGCACTGTTATTAATAATGTTATTCCCCAAAGGCTGATTATAATGAAACTGTATGTACTAACTTATTTCATCGTTCTCTTTCATCTTATAATACCTGGTACAATTACAAAGTTTTTCATCAACCTGTGGCAGCGAGAGAACGTGGATTGAGGCATTCCGCTACTAAATGATAACCTACACCTTTCACACAATTTGATGGAAGTCTGGGAAATTTCTGAGTGTGACCGTATCTCTGACATCTTTTGCACTGCGCGATTGGCTGATTTATATTATCGTATCTATTTTTACTTTCATTTAGCTTATATACTTAATATGGAGACAGCATTTCTCAGTGGGTTCGATCCCCTTTGGGGTAGAGATTTTTCATCACACTCCAACATTCAGACTGACTCCCAGGTCTACTCAGCCTGCAGTAAAATGAGTACCGGGGTCAAACCGACCGGAGCGATATGCTGGCCGCATCTCCTCCTCCTAGTGCCGTGGCCAAGAAATTGTGCTCTACACTTCGCGAACCCTTTGGGCACCTTCGGGGCCTATTGTGAGACAGTTAGACTTGGACTTATGTACTTTATATAACACATTTTGTAAATGTTTTCCGATTGCTCGTAGGTTAGTATGTATCATATAGCGAAGTAATATGGGAGACGAATAAAGTTTATTGTTCATTCCTTCTTGAAAGATTATTTTTTTGTAGTATACTGAAAGTTTATTTCTCATAATTGCTCGGTTATGCCACGAACATTACAGAAAGGATGACAATCTTTATGCATAACCTCTTATTGATCATTGGGCAACGTCTTTTTCTGAAACGAGTTAAAGAGGGTAATCCAAAATCCACCACTCGCAGACTCACTTGGCATCTGGCATCCAAGCCCCTGAATATTACACAGTAAAAATTTAATGAATGCTTTAAAGTTAAGACTTGGCAAACAACGTTGATTTCTGAATCTATAGAAGTAGAAACTCGCAAATTAGGTTACATCTGTCCCTAGGAGTCTCATGTAATCCGGAATGAAATAGATAGTAAATGATTAAAAATTCAAAAGTCCCATTTACTTATATTTCCTTCCCTCTTACGGTTGGTTCTCGAAAACTGAAGGTAGAAGAATCAATTTATTATCTGCGTGACTAATATAGCCGAAACTATGTTTATCCAAATCTGTGTTTGATTGATTTTTGTGTTATTTTCTATTTTCCGATTTTTTATGTAAGTATATAGGCACTGAAGGATATAACCGGCCGTTGCCATAAATATTTCCTCATGTGTGGTCTGCTAATTGGCCATCCTTCCTTTAAATTGCTTCACAACCGATCCGAGCGTATCGCTTCGCATGTTATTCACTCGTACGTACAAATGGATTTATTTCTTCTATCTTTTTTCTTATTCACCCCGACGTATCTCTGTTTCCTGCACTTTATCTCTTTGTCTTTGTTATCCCTATAATATTTTCACTTCTGCAGTAGCGTCTTCTTTCAACGGTTGCCGTTGCGAAGGTACTGTCTGGAAAGGAGAGGAAGGGTATGCGGGAAAAGGAGACGTAATAACATCTGTATGAGGAGCAGAAAGGTATGAGAAGGGAACTTTTAACGTGTTATATTACTTTCCCTACGCATGAGGAAAGGTGCTGCAAACATACAATTTCTTTCTGGGCTCTATTACCCAATTCATGGAAAATTGGTGTCGACTGAAAGCAAGAAGAAAGCTTCAATTTTTTCTGCTGTGTAAAATGCTTGCTACGTTTCCCTCATCTGAGGAGGCTGTGTTGACTGTTGTTTTGGATGAACTGACGTTTGAAAGGCAGAGCAGACTTGAATGGTGGTTATTTGTAAAATTGAAGAAGATAAAAACTTTCATTGGTTACTATATCATTATTCTTAGTGGTAAGACGTGTGGTTGAAATAACAGAAGAAAAATTTGAGTTTTAGACAAGCACCAACAAAACTTCCGAAATATTTACACGTGGCTGAAACTTTGGGTGTTACTTTTCTCATAAAATATTTAATTATATGTGTGAAAAGTAATACAGTTATTGTTGCTACGATAAATTAATTTTGAGTAACTTGAGTTATATTGGCCCAAAAATTATTAAAAACATTGCTCTTTTAGAGTCGTAAGGGAAAACGTAATTCAAAACCATATAATGTGTTGTTGAAAAAGTCAGGTAATGTTACATAGATAATTTTGTTACATTTTGAACTTTCTTTTCTTATAAATATTATTAATTTCACTATTATTCACATTACATACATAGGAATCGCTGCACCGTGCGACACGTGTTCCAGATGACAGATTTTTTTGAATGGGAGTATAATTTCTGGGTTTCCATTTCTCTTACTCTGTCATCCTTCCTCGTGTTCTTCATCCAAAGCAAAGGTCAATGTACTTTGTAATTTTATTTTTGAATTACTGTTCCAGATTATTGTTGTTTGTTATAGCAATGTATATAAGGAGTACATCTTTTTCTCTTCTTTTATTGCCATATCACGACTGTTTTGCTCTAACCTATCTGTTTTATTGCTCTACCCCATTACGCTTCATAATTTTCATTTTCAAGGAGAATGGGTGGTTTACGTTGGTAATAGTGTACTTTGTGTTCCGTCAGTTTGTCTTTCAGTGCAAATTCCTCGTGCATGACTTTTTCTACTTGATCATGTCTTCACACTGTGCTATAATTTGGTGTTTTGTCTCAGATTCCTTTTTTACATCTCCGTCATAAGTCATATTAAACTCCATCTTGATTGGTCTTGATCCCTTGATCACTTGATCTTGGATGGCGACGAAGAAACCTTCAGTTCCAAGTTGTTGTTCTTCTTGGAATATTCAGTTGTACGACGCTTGTCGACAGTATTTTGTCTTACTTCATTCAAAAACCTTCCATATTGGACTGAATTGGTTACAATTTGGATTAACAGAACAAGATCTCTTCGGTCTGTATAAAGAACTAATAGTAGATGTTTCAGAAGTTTTCGCACTTGGAGCAGGTATTAATATAAAACATTTTTATTTTTTCATCATTCATATTTTATATTTTTAATATACCCTATTTATTTGATATTGCTTTTTATTACTTTTGCAACTTTTTATGCACTCTTATTTGTGACGGTGCAGTTGGTCCAAGTGGTCAACTTAAACGTTTACTATATTTTTTACACTGTGTTGTTTTAATTAATTTATTTACTGTTTTTATTTTAAAAATTACATGCTGATGAATTGCATCTTTATTGACTGAAAAGTTAATTTTTATTTAAAACTAGCTGATTTCCCGCATCTTCGCTCGCTTGAATTTTTTAATATGTCTGTAACTTTATATTTCTCACATTGATAGCCAGTGAGAATGTTTATTCATTAATGGTGAAGTTTCGGTAGTATTGGTGTGTATCAATTCCTCAACTTCACTGATGTAATTGAGAAAAAGTTTTTAGAAAACACCAATTTCCCATTTCACCCCCTTAGAGGCGAATTTTCTGAAAATCCTTTCTTACCTGACATTTTCGATAGTTTTTCGTGTCACGCTCTTCCCAGCCGTTACTTTTAGAGATGTCATGTAATGCCTTGAAAATACGATTACTCATCTCAGAATACACACACCAAAAAAAAAATGGACTCGACCCTAACATCGGTCTTTTGACGTTAGTTTTACGTCTCGCCTTTCCTACCCCAAGCTCTGCCGTGCCACTATATGATTTCAACTTAAACTTAACGGCATTGGTAGTTTAAAAATCTCATCAACCCTAATACTACGGATCCGATGCAATATTCGAATTTTTGTATTTCAAAATTAGTTTTCAATTCTTTTTCAATATATTTATTTATTCAAGATTAGATACAATTTTACGATGGAATTCAATTGTAAACAATTATTACTCTTATAAAACGTTTCTGGAGCTCTATATCAAATGATTGACAAGCTAAGAGCTTAACTGTTGGTGATCACGTTGTTGAACAAATCTCCAATAATTTGATAAATTAAATTAAATATTATTAAATGTCATATTCCTCGAAAGAGCTCGCTCCGAGGATAAATTTAAAGGATAAAACCTGAATAATTTTTCAAAGTCCTTATCGCCAATGTATGTAGTCGTCCTGAAGGTAGTCTTCCTCTCGCGGTCTGGTGTCTGTGAAAGTCTCTCCATGGAGTACCGATGTCATCATTCCCACTATTAAGAGCAGTTATGTCCACCGTCGACGAATGCGCAGTAGCATACTTGAAATTATGTAAATCGTATCACAATATTGCGTAATATTATGATCTAAAAAATAATCTTGCACCATACGTTCTTGGGACAGTATGTTATTCCAATTGTCATAACATTTGGCAAACCCTTTGGGCATTTCATGATCTTTTTAAAAGCTTAAGCAAAGTGGCTATGTGTGCAAGTCAACAATTTGTAGTAGTTGTGAATAGTTTTTCATTACTTGTGAACTTTTTCATTGTTTGTGGATCTGTTTTTGCTTTTTTCTTTGTGTTGTTTCATGGTATCTTTTTTCTTGTTTCAAGACGCCAGTTTTTATTTGATGTTCATTCAAACTTTTATTGTGTTTACCATGTCTTGAATATATTTGGAATATTTTCAGAATTATATTGACATGATTGTATAGTCTAAGGACCTGTTACTCTCCCTGTGACCTATTTGTCTGTTTAGGTCAGCTCTTTCATTCTTAATTCACTCTTATAGCCTATTCATCCATGCATGCATTCTGTTTCCCTGTTGTTCTACTATTATCCCCCTGTTATTTTTGTTTTGGATAGTTTTCTATAAGAGTCATTAGTTGCAGGGCGCAAGCGCTGCTGTAGGGTCCATGATCGGAATTTAGAGAATGGTCTCAGAATGGTCCCTGACATAGATTTGGTCAATTTATTTTTAATTCAATTTTTTTGTGGTTCACTCTCCGAATAATTTTATAAGTGATCGTCTATGGAACATCCGTTGGTGTTTTACATTTCTTTTTAACTTAATGTTAATGATATAATCTTTTTTCTTTGTCGGAATATTATTGCTGTGCTTTTACTTTTCACTAATGTTAGATCACTGTCTGAACTATAACTTACACATTTCAGTAATATTTTCCCACTTATGTTCAATTACTCTTCTATTATTACCTTGCGCTAACAAAACTCCGTCCTTCGCTTGCGCTATAAGTAATCCTTTTTGTTCCTCCATTTCTATCAACGCATTATTTAGAAGTGTTCGGAGTGAGAAGCATTCAGATGAAGGCAGGCGCGAGTTCCTCCCCTGCGGACGAGTCAGTGAACGTCACCGCCTTCATTCCCTTCCACTCCCTCAGACGCCCTTCACGAGCCTCATGAATCTACGTTACTGCAAGGGTGCAAAGAGAGAGGTCGAGAGAGAGAGGAAAAAAAAAGAGATTCGACGACGGAGAGAAGAAAAAGACTAAAGCACGAACAACGAGGAACTATAAGCAATGTTTTTGAGTATGAATACTTTGGAATATGTTATTTGTGATGAGTAAGAACTATTATATTAGAAGTAATTCCAAACAGCTAGATTTATATTGAAGAAAAATGGTATATTTGGTACTCAACAATCGATTAAATATTAGGTGAAATAGTTCTAACCCATTCCCTTTGGTGAAACAATAAAAAAAGAATGAGGTATATTATTGAGTCATTTACCTTTTCATATACGTTCTTTAAAAATATGGAACAAAATTCAATTTTGTCGAAAATGTCTCTTTTACAGTTCTCATTACTAAGGTCAGGTTTCAACTGACAATGTTTTTCGGACTTATCCGTTTTCCAACCGTACTATCCTCTGTATAGTCTCCTCGGACTCAATGGTCGAAACCGGTTTATCTTGCTTTCACGTCACCTAACGTTACTTTTTCATCTTCCACGTCTACAAGTACTAGTCGAGGTTAGATAATATCTACCGATCTGTATTAACTTGATTATCATAGTGTTAAGCAAAGTCATCTCATTATTTCTTTTGATCTTCAACGGACTCATAAGAACACTTGATCGTCACCAGTGTGATTTTCTATCGATCGCGTCCTCTTCGAATTAATCTGGTTTTTATTTTGTTTCCACTCTTACGTTTAATTAATATTTACCATATTTTAATCTGCACTTGCAAGAATCTTTACAAATTTTAAGATTCCTTCAACATTATAGATCAATTCAACTAATTTTTTTTTCTATTTCGATACTGCAAACTCCGCGTCCTCGTTTATAAGTAGTTAATAATGTACAAACACCGTCTACAAAGCCGGAAGTGAATTATTGAATACATATCATAAATAATTCGTTCGGTACAAGAAATTGTACTTCAATTTAAAGATAAGCCCTTAGACATGTTTTGACAGAACATCAACACCCTCTGATGTTCTATAAAGGTTATTCAAAATTGATTATTAACCGTGGTGACGCTAATTTTTGTTTCGGCACTGGTGTCTCCGGTCTATAAGACAGTGTGTATGTTAAAAAAAATTGACCTAGTACAAAAAATTGACACGCAAGGTTTAACAGTATGAAAACATGTTTATTCAATAAAATAATACAATTTTGTAGTAATTATGACTCACTACTATATTTAAAAATATAATTACAAAAGTAAAATATTTTAAACGTCTCTTCTTAAGGGATATTGCAAGTAAAATGCAAAGTATGGCAAGTATTGATGAATTACTAAATCAGAAAAACAATTACAATTCGCGACTTATCAATATATGTGAATCTTGACTCAGATGAATGATGACTATGAAGTATATTAATGTGTCCTCCAGAGTTCAATTACGTTACGAGGCGGACAATCCTCTGAATGTATAATCATGGAGAACAAAAATATGGAGTAAAAACTCTCCACTTCAACCCAATGATTTTGGACTCCAAAACTACGATAGTTCCAACGTTGTCGCTCAAACGTATTTTTTTTTCAGAGTGAGTATAGACTCATTCTGATTTTTTCATTTTGTGTTTGCTCCTAGATGATATTGTGAATGTTGGTTTCTTTTTTTTTTTTCTTTGGGGTTTTAGGGCTCACCAACGTCAAGGTCATTAGAGCCCTTAATGTTGGTTTCAGTTTCTTTATATTGATGTGTTGTCAACTGATTGTTACGCTTCTTTTTAAGTCAATTACTTCTAGAAAATAAGATTAACTGTGTAATGAGTGGAAATTCACATTGAACTGTATACATAATCAGCAAAATTCTCACCAAGCGTTAAATCAATCATAAGATGGTATCAATTGATAGCTTGAGAGTATTGGCAGTTCTACATCCAGAGCTATCTTGTATTAAAATATTTGAATTAACAACGTGAGGTATTGTAATTATAAGAGCCATATCAACAGGTGTCTTGATTTAACATTTCACGTCCTTCTTTTTATTATAACATTTCACGTCCTTCCCACCTCGTCCTTGGCGGTACCAACCAAAGTCCGTAGGGTTGTCTTATGCCCACAATACTTGTTGTCAGATAGTCAGTCATCCGTGTACGAAATTTGATTGAATTTACTCCAGACAGTCTAGAGATATGGAGTAATATTACTTTTCACATCCTTAGGAGTAGATTTTTGTAAACTGGTACGATAATAATCTATTGTGATGCGACTCATACATACCTGTAAAATTTCAGCTCGATCGAAAACTTGGAAGTGACCGAAAATTCAATTAGTAATTTTGAAATTGAAGGACAACTTAAACACATCCATTCCTTATTGTACCCAATTAAGGAAAGATTTTTGTAAACTGGTACAATAACCATCCAGTGTCGTGCAAACCACGCATATCTGTAAAATTTTAGCTCTATCGGAAACTTGGAAGTAACCGAAAATTCATTTACTAATTTTGAAACGGAAAGACAACATACATACATAGGAACGAAGCAAGGTCAATAAATATTTGTATAAATAATACGAATAAAAAGAATAAATTTTTACCCATTTGTTTCGTTACATTTTTAAAACTCTTCTCAAAATTTTACCATCATCTAATTTAACTGTTAATCTTTACATTCTTCAGTCATCACGTCAGGTTCTGAAATAATTTTCACACTTTTTCTCTTGTGCCTTCTCTTGTTCTTACTCTTGTTCACACATTTTCAGATTCAACGTCATAGTTTCTGTATTATAGTCACGTCTCCAATGCTAATTCTCTAATAGACGTTCCTAAATGTTTCGTCACATCCTGGACCATTTCCGTGGCCATTGTATCAGCTCGCGCTTCAAGGCAGCTTCCGTCCTCGTCGCACGACTGCCGCTTCTCATTGCAAGGTTCTCTAAATAATGCACGCGTGCAATTCGGGCTGCAGCTTCGCAGGGGAAATACAATTTTCTTCCTCTCTTCGCTCGGGGTAAAAACAAGTCTTGGAGTGGTTTGCTGCTGAATATTTCCTTTGCTCAGTTTACTGCTCCAGCGTGTCCGAGGAGGAAATGGTGCAGCGCCGGGATGGATGCGACACGAGGGGTGATGGCCTACAGTTATAGAGGGAAGGAACGAAGGAAAAGAGGCACGGACTAGAACGAGAGCTCCACCGCGGGGAAACGGACAAGAAGACTCGTCAAATAATGTTTGTATGAAAATGGAATCGTTCAGAAAATGTTTCATGGTTTAAGTAATTTTACAGAAGCAACATGTACATGGAAAGTCATCCATGTTAGAAACACAAGAGTTAAGTTGAGCAGAATTAAAATTTTTAACTTGTATATCCATATTTCTTATAAAAACTCACTCATTAGTTTAATTTCAAAGTAATATCCAATAATGTTTTGAGTCAACTATACATTCGCAACTGGCCTACACAACTTTTAAATAAAAAATAAACATTAAAATTTAAAAAAAAAAAATTAGTATTTGTCCATTGTTATATTGGAACCAGTATCCCGTGCCATTTACATTATTTTATAATCTCTTCGTTTTTAACCATTCAGTAATATGATCGGAATAAAAGGAACTGTCAGTCTCTTTTTATGATATAATAAATGGAAGTTTCTTACTACATTTAAATATTTTCTTTTGAATGCAGTTTACGTTATTATAAATTATTATTTGCATCATATTAGAAGTGTCGGAAGGGCGACGGCGGTTTCCCACGTAGAGGGGGAGAACCTGTGTCGTCCGACTTTAAGGGGAGCTGAATAGAAAGGGGGTAGAAGATGCCCAAATCTTAAAGAACTAGAGAAAAGGAGAAAAAGGAGTAAATACAGCATCATTCTCAGAGTTGACAGGCATAGCTTTATTTACCCAACTCACCCAAAGTGTAACGAGCGGCGACGTGGAGCGTCCTGCAACGAGACAACGCTACTCCCGGAGCGCATGGCGAGTCTTGTGCAGTTGTGACTTGGGCGACAGACCGAGAAAGGAATGAAGGTAGAAGAATTCGTCAGAGACCGTAAAGTCTAGTCTGACTGAGAAAAGGTTTGTAGGAGTTTCGGTAGAGACCGTTGAGTCAATTCTAAACCGACAGGACGGAATGGTGTCACATATCAAGAGTCAAGAGCTAAGATGCAAGAGTCAAGAGAACGAGCACTGGTGTCTCGCGTATTTATATTGTGCGCCCGCGCATCGTCAGTAGTTCTGTCTCGCCCGCTTCTGATGCGCGGGACATTTGAGCCCGCTTCACGACACAAGTGAAGGTATGCGAAGCGACTTCCCAAATTTATTTCCATACAAGTTTATAATAAATAAAATAATATTTCACTTTATTAAAAATTTCTTAATCACATAAAGTATTTATGTCTATAAGGAATTTCTTTTAACTAACTTTTACAATTACGTGTTTTTGAAATTAGCACACGAAGCGCTTCCAATTCAAAATTATTTTTTTTCTAGAATTTTCTAAAATTCACGATTTAAATCCAATACGAATATTTTCAAATTGAAGTACATCTTTGGCAAAGAATGGAGAAGCCAAGGTCAAACAACTTCTTCCTTGTCCCGCGAAGAAAACCCAAAAAAGCTTGTTCACAGCTTATGTCAGCCATGATGCTTAAGTCACGCCGCCAAGTGTTGGTTCGTTGAACTCTCCTTATTCACTTCGATTTGCAGATGTCAATACCAACAAAATTATTTGCAATATTGTTTTATAAGATCTCTTTCATTATAAATGAATTTAGATGATTAAAATAAATTGAAGGGATCTCTCGCAAAACAAGTTAACCAACAAACATTGAAATAAATGAGATAATTATAGAGGACGCATTGTCCATTTGTTGTGAAACTAATGAATTAAAGGAACAGTTCAATATGTCGCATATAGTTGGTGTATATGCGAAAACAGTTTTTGGTAACCCAACTCCGTTTCTTGTGGAACATGTTAACCAACGAAATGATTTAGTGACGACTAAAAGGAGGAAGTTTTTCTCCCTTGTTAACAACAATTTGTTCAGAACTAGTGAATAGGAGGACTTTATTGACAGTGACAATAAAAGGCGAGTGTCTCACTCGACAATAACTGTTTCTTTTGTCTTTACTTGTTGGAGGGTAAATAATCATAATAATCCTACTATAAAAGGTTAAAGGATGTCATATTTCATGCCCCTGAAAATACAGACTTATTGCAAAATGTAAGTATTTAAATCTCCACGACCGTGTTACCAAAACTGGTTGGTACTTCCCGTGGGATTTATCCACTAAAAGGAAAAGGAAAATTATAGCAAATTAATTTAACCGACCAATAAAGTTAAAGATATGATTTTTGGATATGGAAATTTTGAAACTAACTTTAGAAGAATTTGAAAGTGATAGGATGGGAAATGCGTATGCGAAACAGGAGATGAGACGCCAGAACTCGTGTTCTGGAAATGTAATATATACACATGACATGGAAAGGAAGAGGCTATACATAAGACCTGATTAGTGATTGAGAAATCAACATACACAAACGAGGACATTTAATTGAGATAAAAGAGCGTTCAAACACTTAAGCCATTATGTAAATAAAATATCTGAGGCATTGTCAAAGAGATATTTTGAAGATACATAGCATTAAAAGAAAATTAGCAAAGTCACATATTGACTTTGTAAGAAATGTGGCTGATATTATAAGAAACCTATAATTAAAAGTACGTTAATTTGTATATCTTTGAGTTTAAAATAAGTAAATGAGTTTTAAAAAATCTACTAGTAGCATAAAATATGAGGAAGTATGAAGTTGTCTTTAAAATTACATTATAACTTCCAAGGGTGTAACAACTAAGTAAGGTGGTCATTTATCATTACTACCGTGGAAAAAATAAATATTCGTAGGTGCCTTAATTTTGGCAATGTCTGATATTCAAAATATTTGCATCAATTGTTCATGTTCGATAAAGAAGAAAAATTTTGAGGGTGCTTTATTAGCTTGTAAGTTGTGAATAGCGTTCCCTCTCCTCTCCCCCAGCAAACCTATTCAATTTTTCTAAACCATCAAAATTAATAAAAATGTTGGTTTGAAAACAGATTGTAACTATCTCAGAAGTTGTTCTGAGATACTTTACTTCTTAAATTCTTAATTGGTAATTAAATTTACTATTCCTAATTGTATTATTTTACATAACTGAATTCCAGTTAAATGATTGAAGATTAATGAGAGTTTGAAAGGACTTCGTTACAGTACTTGCATGCTAACGTATTTCAACAGCCACGTAGTGACAAGAGTAAAGTACGACGAGATACTCTTAGAAACGTCTTGACACGACGACAACATCTCAAACAAGAACCTTATCGTTCATTTCTGCGCTTATTGTCTCAATCCGCTATGTCAACGGGATTCTCCCTTTAAGTTCTTCGCTGCGCACGGAATGATCGAATAATATTGCCGAGGATTACGCAATGTCTTCTAATCCTGTCGCAATAGATTTGCGTCAAAAATTAATCCTCGAAACAATTTTCTTTTTGTTATTATGGATAATAATAATTGGTTATTCCATTCCCAAATAAAAAGTCTGACTCTATATAAAATAATTAATTTAAGATTCTGATGAAATAGACCTTCCCTTTGGACACAAGTTTAACAATATGTAAAACAAACCAGGAAATTTTCAGAAAAAAATGTGATTTTTTAAAGTTTAGTACACGAAATATTTATTAAAATTTATAGATAGTAGTGTAAATTCTCACAGTAAAGTGTACAAGAGGAAATAATTCAAAGATAAATTAAAATGTTAAAATATTACTTAAGACGTCTTAATTTTTTTAAATTTTATTTTAATGGATATCAAACAATTTTGACATAATTTACTGGTAATGAGTGGAGAAAAATTGTCTTGCTAATAGAATGAAATTGTGATAGGTCCCGAATGTTATGACAATTTAATACGTCGGTTTATATACAACATACAGAAAGAAGACAATACGTTTATCTTTCATAAAACAGTGCAAAAAATGAAGACCGCCTGCCGACTCTTGCCAACAAAAGTGGAAAGGGGAAAAGAGAGATTCGGAGCGCTCCAATCAAAATTGTCTCCGACTTCGGTCCAGCGCACTCGTTTACCTTCATTAGCGACTTTCACGTTGATTCAGTGGAGATTAAAAAGTTCCCAGTAATTGGTTTAGTTTGAGAAGAGCCGGACCTCGCGTTGCTTCAGAAATAATAAACCGCTCGTGGCGAAAGATGTCGCTGCACAGTGCTGCGCCGAGCGGCGAGAGTCGAGTTCTCGTAAACGAGTCTCTCTGCAGACGGAGTCGGAAAGGCACTCGACTCGAGGACGCCCTTACTGACAGAAGTCGCGAGTTCGAAAATGCAGGAAGAGGACCAAATCCTTTGATGAGAGGCAGTTAAAGGAAATATGAATAGAGAAACGATAGCATTGTTTAATGTGAACGATCAGCAAGGAAGAATGTGCTTCACCACTTATTACATTTAGGCTCCAACTTACAGTAAAATTACCAAAAAAATTAAATTCAAATTATCTGGATTCTTTCGTCATTGTTTCTTGAGACTCTCTTTCCTATACGTCATTTTAAAGGAAATTTTTTTCAAAGAGAACATGATATTAACACAGTTTCTTGGATTGCCAAAATCCAAAACTTAAAGCTAACTTTCATTATGTTAGTATTTATTTAAAAATATTCTCTTACACGATATGTTGGTTATGTTTTCTTTAACAATACCGAGTAATACAAAGTTGTTTATTTACAAAAGGTTTAAGGGTTTCTTGAATACTGTTTTTACATATCTCGACCTTCATAAAATACTCGACCTTCATAAAATTTAAATTTGTAGGTATAGAATTGAAGAATAAAATAAAATTAAAAGTTTGTGCAGGAATAAAACATTTTTAACTATTTATGAATTAAAGGGTTCATGCATTAGTAATCTTATTAGCCACCTATTTCTAAGACGAAAAGCAATTCTAAAATTTTGAAAATTTTACCGCTCACTGATTGAGATATATGATGCAAAATATTGTGACATTGTGAGCATACACAAGGGGTACTACAATCAAAAATTCTTCTAGATTTAATGTATACCCCTAAAAATTATTAATAAATAAGTTGACGAATAAGAACTTATTAAGTTGTCTCTCAATAATTTATTCTATTATCGCCCCAAAGTACTTTGCCAAGCAAAGTTTTAAGAATTCTTGCCGCATACTTTTTACAGAATTTAAATTTAAATTGGTGTGCAAGTGCTGAGGAGGAAATCAGAAGTGTACGTGACAAAATCGCATCCAGCAGTAAGTCGACTGGCTATTAATATTTTCGAGAAATTCGTGTTTAACGAAGAATGCGAAAGCGAGTATTATGCTTTCATCCTGAAAATCCCCACACGACAGACAATGTAAGCGATGTTACCAAGTTATATTAAAAAATTAAGTGTTTAATTAGCCTATGTTGAAAATATAATTATACTTATGAAGAGGAAAAGGATTATTGAGTTAATTGGAAAGAGGTTTTGATGGATTTTTTGTTGAAATATTGTGACAACTTTATCGCTGATATGAAGTTTCATGTGTTTGTTGTGTGCTTAACTCAAATGAGCAACTTTTTCTTCTTTATTGATATTTTAATTGTTAATTTTGTGTAAATATATTAGTAAAAGTGATACCACGATATAAAATGCATGATAATTAAATGTTATTTTCCAATATATTTGCAAGAAAATGATCCACACGTTTCTTGACTAGAGAGAGTCGTAAGATCCTCCACAAAATTTTGAGAGTGAATTGACTCACTTTTTCACATATCTTAAGGATATTTAAAATTAATGCAATCAAAAATGTAAAAAGAATGCTTCAACACGAACACTAAAAAAAATAATTTTCTAGCATTTTGGTCGTATTTCGATGGTATGAAGTGAAGTACGATTAGATTTGGATTTATGCATTAAAAATTCCAAGATAAAAAACACAAGAACCCAAATTCCAACATCTCAGAAAAAAAATTTAGTTGAATATTTACGATTTGTTGATGAAAATTGTATGTTATTGCAAAACATGATTTTCTGGTTCCGTCACTCTCAACAATTACCACTATTACATCGTCTATTTTAAGAGAAGTTTTACACAAAAAACAAAACAAAATATCGTGAGCCACATAACACGTTTTTTACATGAAAAATCTTATTTTTGTAAAACTTTTGTAAATAATGGATTCAAAGGATTTTGATAGTATTTTAATGTTTTTTCATAAATCTCTACGTTATCGCAATGTCAGTTAAATAGGCGGTATATAATATCAAACAATATATATTTTATGAATTTAAGTTGAAAATTAGTTGATCAGAAAAAAATTCAAAGGAATAATGTTTTATACAGAAACATATTTTTATTAGACTATTGAAAGAAAGTTCTTTGGTCGTTAGTAAGAGGTATCCATTATTTGCAGTAGGTTCTAATCAAAATGAAGAAAAAATCTTCTTTCTTATTAAATCAATTTCATAATGAGCATTCCAGAAGTGAAAAAGAATAATAATTGTCCAGTCCAAGTCAGTAATAATACTGTTATCAACAACAGGGATGTGCAGCACATTGAGTCCCACGGGCATCTAACTGACCCGGTGTGGCGCGATTTGAAAGAACACATCCTAAACATCTGGCGTATGCATCAGAGAGAAGGGAGCATCCGAACATCCCTTCAGCGTCCGTCCAGCGACCGGTTTCCTCATCGGAGAGCCGTTGCGCCCCCGTCTGTGTGCCGGCTTCCTCCCCTTCCCTTGAAACCTTGTCTTCTTCGACTCGAAGCAGCATTGAGAATCGATAAGGCGTCCTGCCTGCGCCTTCGCCACAACATCTGCACCACAGATCGTCCTCCTTCCCTCCTTCCCTCACTCAGCGGCTACTCCCCACCCTTTCATCTCGGTTTCATTTTGGTCTTTTATCTTCCCTATAGTACTTCTCCCCGAAATATATTTCTTCCGTGTCCCTACACATGGAGAACATATGTACTAACTGAGGCCAGATTAAAATAGAGGCTCGTCGGGAACCGAACTGAGTAACTCTTGCTTTGATATAGAGGTCGTTGTTCATTACACCGACCATGCGCTTAATTTTGTTGTACTCAGCTGTCTTTCAGAACATCAGACTCGGATGGTTACAATAGAGTAGTCGTGGAAGATGGGTTTTGTGTAGTGGACAACATACATGCAACCAAAGTATTGAAACAAAAACAGAAATACAAGTAATTGTATGCCGAATATGTGACCTTTGATACTTTTCCTAGATAACTAGAAAAGCAAGTGAGGAATACAAATGTAAAATTCCTTTAGAATCCATTTTACTGCATATATCAAAGAGAGAAAGTGAAAAACAATTTCATAATATTTCTTGAACCAAATTCTTTCCTTTTTTGGAGTGGCAAAGAGGTCAAAATAGGGGATCCATATTCTAAAACTACAGAAATGAGTTATTGGAAGGAGACAAGTTTGTAATCCAGTTCCGTTAGAAGAATGTAATATAATAAAATATGATTTATCAAAAAAAGTAAGTGCCTGGTACAAATATTTTTGAAATAGTGAAAAAACCCTCAAAGAACACCATAAAATGTGATTTTCGATCACGTCTTCTCCAATACTAAAACCTTATCAGTTTGTTGGAAAGTTTACAATATGCAAGTATTGGAAAACTCTGGATACCACTTGAAGAAGAATCAAAATATTTAGTAAATCTGTCTCATCATGATATTCACTTACACAAATCGAAGCATCTTGGTCAAAAATAAATATTGAACTTAATATATCTGGAATATGTACAACGAAGCTTGAAATATAAGAGTGGTTGAGTATGTTCAGAGACGTTTGCATACACATGATGAACAATTTTTGAAATGTTTTTACAAATTTAAATATACTTTTTGACGTTGTTCAGGAACAATTGCAGATAAATCTCATAAATAATCCTTTAATGGGATTAAATTTTTTTATGTATCTCGTACACAGTGTCACTTACGGAAATGTATCTTATCGAACTGTAAGCAGAATTTAATGAACCAAACCGTAAAAACGATAATGATTATTAAAACAATGCTTACTGTTGCAAATTATTACTACAGTAATTTATTTACAAAAAAGGACAGACATTTAGAAAAAAACTCGATATCTATACTCCATAGTAATATATAAATGCGAAATGCGGAAGTGTGTCTGTCTGTTTGCTACCTAATCATGGAACCATTCGTAATTAGGCAAAAATATAGTTAAAACGTACTGGAAGATCATAGATTAACAATTATTTTAAAAATACGTGAAAAATTAAAATATAAAATGATTTTAATAGCAAATTTTAATAAAATCGGGAAGAATTCCGCCATATTTGCTTACGCTATCTAAACGGTAGGATAGAAGTGGTAGGTGACCATTATTGTTTGCCTCAAAGAGTTCTACAAAAATGTACGTGACAGAATGTTTATCTACAAAGGTTAACCTAAATTATCAAAAATCTTTATTAAAAATAGAAGTTTTAAAAAGTCTCAATTTAAGAGTAGTAATTTAAAAAAGAAAAAAATCAATCATCTTCAAATTAAATGGGTTTTTTGTTTTGTGCATTTAAAAGAGATTAAGAAGTCATTAAATCATAAAATTTGAACAAATAGTTTTGAGATTATATGCGTTTTAATTAAAAACTGCAACCGCATTGCCACCATCGTCTCTTGCTTCTGAAGCAAAAATTAGACCTGCGCGACTCCCCCGAGTGGATTGTTTGTCCTGAGAAGATGCTTAGATGAATGTAGACACTTTTGATGTTATGTCAAAATTTGTTCCACCATTATGATTGGGGGGGGGAGTAAACAACCCCCTTGGGTGGAGTGGGAAGGGAGTGTAATGAAATCGAAAGAGACGGGTTTAATCCATAGATTTTGGGGGTTTTCAGATTAACAGAGACTCAATTCCGTATAAGTACAATTTCAGCATATATAGGTGTTACATATTCATAACTAACGGTGAAGTGGTGAGCTAGGTTAATCAGTAACGTTTCTATTGATTTGTTTCTCTCACAACTTTACGTTGCTAGCTCAAGGGTGGTTTCATATTTATTCTCGCTGCTGAAGGTGAAACTCAAAATGGTGAATAAAATCAAGTTTCGTATTAAATTTGTATTAATATCAATTTGTAAAATTAGGATGCTGTACATACGTTTAAAAAATAGTAAATATAATTATTTTGATCTTAAAATAGAGATAGTTTTTATTTTTTTCCTGACTAAAAGAATATTGGAAGTAAAAATAAAATCCCGGGCAACGCCGGGTAATCAGCTAGTTCGCAGTAAAATATCTCTTGAGAGGTTTTGATGAGGGAATATAATTGAGAGTTATTAAAGGATTAAATTCCCCAAAATATTTGTGCACACTGATGTAAAGACCGCTATTGTGTTCAGTGCATGTATTGTAACTAAATATACTTATTTTGATTTATTAATTTCTCGTCGTGGCTTCGTTTATCTCTGAAAGCGTGAAATCCTGTTGGAGATATGTCGATCACACGGTTCAAAGATTTGAAGATTTCTCTTAGATCAGCTTATGATCAGTTCGTGGATATCATTAGCATTGTGAGTTTTCGGAAATGTCGTGTACATCAGTTGACTGATAGAAAGATCACTTCACTGAGATTAGCTCATTGACAGCTAGACTATTGTGTTGGGTGCTGAGTACGTGTTCATATTATATTCTCGATACAAGTTTTGTTCCCTGTCACCTGTTCTTTGCCGACGCGAAGTTGGATAAGCGTAAAATATACAGTCAGGAGTTTGGCGCCAGCAGCTATGAATCGTAAACTAGAGCGCTTCTTTGACTCGGTTCCCGACTACTAGTAGATCCAAAGTTGTCGTATCTCCGCAAAGTACGACTGTGAGAAGTACCTGTACCCTCACATCAAATCTCGACATATCATCTCTGATCTGCAGTGATTGTATGAATGTGTGTGTGTGAAATAGGTGTGACGAAGTATTTATTTCTCAGATCTTCGCTGTAATTTGTCTGCGTGTTTACGTGAGTCGAGCATCAGAACATGAATTTGGACTCTGCTGGAGTTACTTGACTTTGAGATGCAGAGTTAAGTATTTTTATTTCAAATTCTTTTCAACTTGTATATTTGCGTATTTGTTCCTTTCTTTTTCATTTATATCGGTGGTTCAGTGATGCCCTGTTTTATTTCTGTAGATGGTGTTTCCCTATTTTTAATCAAATCGCTTCTCGATTCAAAAAATAGAGAGAATATCTTTCAATATTCTCTCTGAAGCCCAAAATTCCTGGCACATTGTGCAACTGAGTGATAACCGAAGTATTTACAGTTACAGTATGTTTGCTCCTATTAGAATCAGGTTTAATCTTATGCATACGTCAAAGAATCGTAGAGTTATTAGCATAAATACATTATTTTCCTCCGAGTAAGAAGATTCTCTCTTCAGTAACCTATGTGAAAATTTGAGATTCGTTTCAAAAATATGATCACTTTTATGAATACTTTGTGACCAAGTTATTCTTTTTTGTTACAATTTTGATTCCTATAGAGTGATATTCTGGATATTTATTTATAGCTATGGCATTATAGCAGTGAGAGCGTCAGGTATGCAGCGAGTAATAAAAGATGAATTGAATCTGCCGCCAGTTCCTGAAAAACTCCGACAGCCCCTCCCCCCACCACCACCACCCCCACAACCATGCAACCATCCTTCACTTTCCATATAATGACCTCCGTTCGGCGCACTCTGCGCACTTGCCAAAAAAAATTCTCAAAAATCAGGTATGTAATTTTGTCGGTTTGCTCACTCTGTATTTATTTTCTTTTATTTATTTTTCATTGTTCTTTTCTTTATTTCAACAAAAAATTTACACTTCTTTCAATACTGTTTTTACTCAATTATTGTATACTTTCATGTTATTTTTTATTATTGTCATTTACACACACACACACACACACACAGTGTGTACGCAACTGACGATGGCTTTCTAACATTAAAACAATGGGCAACATACAAACGAATTTTAATTTATCATTCATTGATAACGTTGCTAACGCTCCAAAATTACCAAGTT
The DNA here is from genome assembly GCA_002313205.1 of Laupala kohalensis. Lineage (NCBI taxonomy): Eukaryota > Metazoa > Arthropoda > Insecta > Orthoptera > Trigonidiidae > Laupala > Laupala kohalensis. Next base: position 643,942 of record NNCF01125867.1, on the reverse strand, counting down.
TATCAAAAGATGAATTGATTTCAAATACGTGATTAAATAATGAGATGACATACGTGAAGATAAAAGGGTCATAAATGGGTCATGATTAAGTCAAAGTAATATACCAAAAACTGATCTCCTTAAATGAATCGTTGATTACCAACAATATTATTTTGAATGCATTTCTATTCATATTTATACATTATCCTCGCTATATGTGAAAGATGTGGAAAGTTTGAACACGACTTATCCAAGACAGCATATCGTACGGTCATGCAGTTTTCATGCATGTGCTTTTATTTAGTCTACTTAATATACAGATTTTAAAAATGATTCTTTTCTCTTCATCTTCAGTAAATTAAAAATACAGTAATTTGGTGTTTGTGCAAATAGCACAGAAAGTGGTGTTGTAAACGAATAATGATATTTTTATGCGTTTTCAACTGGTTTACATAAAAATAACCTCAATACGACCTGGTACTAAAAATATGATCTTCTTTTATAACATTTCTAAAACTTTAGGCGTAAGAGGTACTAAAAAGCAAAAATGTTTTGTTTTCTAATGTCTTGTTCATTAAAATCTTATTTTAACACGCCGACCAATATTTTTTCTTACTAAAACTATGGTTCAAAACGTGTTTTTAGTCCGATAGCCGAAATCGGGTTTGGAGTGCACAACGTATTGCACCTTTGTACAAACAATAACGTAAAAGTATTTACTTTCTTAAAATGAGTTATTAATACCAAAATATAAATTCTTCGGTTGAAAAAATCAAAATTGTATATCTTCCCTTCTTAGGCTTGATGGCGTCGATTTAATTGTAGCTTTCGCACATGTTCCGTTTCCCTGATCCCATGCTAGTTCCCTAGCAACATGTCAGTTGCGTGCGATATTTCACGAACAGTGCTTGCATGAGGACGTAAGAGTAAAAATGTGTTATTTAAGAATTTACTTTATCACAAATTTACTACTCCATTAACTACAATAATATCTTTAAATATTTCAAAGAAAAAATAAACTTAATTTGCGTGTTTTAGAGAATTTATTAACTTTTACTTGCGCCAGTGTGTCTCCAAAGGTGAATTTATGAAAAACATATAAAACAGTTTGCCTCTGAGGGACTCGCTTAGTACAGACACGCAAAGTCCAGTGATTCTAAAATTTGACACACACGTTATTCAGATCGGATCTGTGTGAGTGTATGAACAATTCGATTTACTTTTGAAATTTAATTTTTAAGCAATATTTTTTTGAAAGTTGCGTGGTACAGAGTTTTTGGTCAAAATGCGCATGCGTATTGCAATCACAATGTAGACAATAAGAAAATGTAGACAATAAGAATGAGTCAAGCACGGGAAGAAAATTTAAAGTTCCTTGTAATCTTCAGATAATCATTTATTGCCATCCCCAGATACCAGCTTAGTGAGCCTAAATAAAACGAAAACGGAGAAACACGATAAAATTGAAGACAGAGAGAAACACAGATTCTGCTAGTCATCAGTTTAGAGTCTACACACAGTAAAAAGACTCTTTCATCCATACCAACGCTCCTGTCTCATTCCTCCTGTGAAATGCAACCCGCCGCATCCCTGGGGTGGGTGCTTTGCGTCACTGTCGGATAATTCGGATACGAATCTCGAAGGTGTGTCCGTTTCAGTTGACAACTGACAAGACGTAGTTTCAATAACCCGATGGGTAAAGTGCTTTGTTAATAGGCAGCAAATGAATCATCAACCACATCAGAATAAAAAAATTACTCATATGTGTCCTACTTTATTCACTAACATTTGTACCCCCAAATTACAGTTGATGGAGATCACACTGATTTCCTTCTTTACTGAAAACGAGAACTGCGCCACAACGCACCCTTAAGTTTTATTGTTTACACAACTATGGAACCGCTTTCGTCACTTTGTCCAACCTTCTCATTTGACAAGAACTTGGCTTTTAAATTAATAAACATTTCAGAATAAACCACCTTCCTTATATGGACGACTTCAAGCTTCTCATCAAAAATGAAATTCAGTTAAAATTGGATATTGTCAAGTCTTTTAGGAGTGATATAAATAAGGAACTTGGATTATCCAACTGTTCTACAGTGGTGATCCAACGTGGAAGTCTCAGAAAATAAAGAATCAGAACATAACACTAAATAATCAAGTCATTATCAAGACTTGGGAGGAACGTTCAAATATCTTGACATTAAAAAATGTCCCGGAATTGACCACTCCGAGATGAAACATTGAATTGCAAGAAAATCTTATCGCCATACTGAACGTATTTTGAGAAGCGAACTAAACTAACAAGATAACAGTGAGAGTAGTTACTTATTTCGCGGTGCCTATGTTCACTAAAATATTTGGTATTGCACATTGGCTGAGTAGTGATATGCTTCAGGTTGGCATCAAAACTAGGAAAATCCTTACAGTGGGAAATATGCTCCATCCAAGAAAATATTTTCACAGTATTGTACATAGAAAAGGAGGAGGTCGAGGGTTAATAGAACTTGAATCAGCTTTTGACTGCTCAATTGTCGGTGTGCGAGCTCAGAAGCCATGAGTGATGGAAGTAAGCTACGGATCAAGAGCTGCGAGGAGAAGAGGGAAAAAAAGTACTCGAAGGTAAACAGATGGACGGGCAGTATTTTAGAGGTCTGCATAAACCATCAGTCGACGAGAAAGCTTCCACCGCCTGGATGAACAGCTCGGGACTCATGGGTGAAACGGAAAATTCAATAATAGCAGCACAGGATAAGGCATTGCACTCCAGATATTATCATCGGCAAATCCTAGAACGGGTAGTGAACAGCAATTGCCGTATGTGTAACATTGCAGAAGAGCATGTAAACCATATACTTACTGGATGCAACATACAATCTCAAGTCGAAAACACATTCAGACATAAAATGATTGCGTTACCTTCATTGGGAAATTTGCAAACATATTGGCATGTTAGTCCCTGATAAGTATTACCAGCTTCAACCTGAAGACGTCACTGTCAACAACACTGTGACAACTGCGTGAAATACATCCATTATGACATATCGCGAGGTAAGCTCAAACCGTCCAGATATCGTAGTTCACGTTGAAATACAGAGAAATTGTCTGCTTATTGTTCTACACAATCCTGATGAAGCCAATATGACCCTGAAATGTTCACGAAACTTCCATATCTAATTCCAAAAATATGGAATATGAAAACTAGAGTTATACTAGTCATTGTGGGGACCTTCGGAACCATAAATAAAAGACACCATAAACATCTAAATAATAACCCAGGACCCATTAACAAATATGAAGTACAGAGTATTACACTCCTGGGAACGGTACACATTTCAAGAAAAGTGCTGGGCTGAGTCACTTTGATTTCATGTTGAAATCTGTACTTAATCTTATTACCACTAACAAAATCAAGCGAGTAACAAGCTAGTAATAGTAATAATAATAAAACCCGTATTTCCCAAACAAATGTATCCATCTATTACACTTACTTCATCCCTCTCCCACGGAAGTCATTGAGTGGACCGAGTAGCCCAGGAGCTCCTGCCATCTATCTAAATATTCTTTCCCCTCATAACCCTCCTTTGTACATTTAATTCAGAGTAGGGCTCTTAAGGTATTATGTCCGTGTTGACTGAAGTCACGTTTCCAACAACTATTCACGAAACTTGGAAACATTGAGCAAAGGGAATTCTAATTAATTAATAATGCGCAGTCTTGGTTTTTAATGTGTGACGAGGACAATTATTTTGTGATTTTAAAACATGAGACTAAATTTAGATTGTCGTTTGACTTTTCCTTCGACAAGGATCGCATTGTCTTTAAACGTCCATCATTTCCGTCAGAACAGTATATTTCGCAGTTTTTGGTGAATTATTCTTGTAATTCCCTTAATCTTAACGTTATTGCGTTCCTATTTCCATTTGCTATGTTTTAGTACGCTTTTTTGCTATGTTAAGCCGGTTAAGCACCAGGATATCAAAAAAACATAAGCCCGCGAAAGTTTCTCCATATAAGCCGATAATAATTTAAAGTCAAATATTCAAAATTTTGCACCGTAAGTAAATTTACCGCCACTAGATAGATAATGGTTCATACTATCATTTAAAACCTTTAGTGGTGGGAAAGTGCCGGGATATCCGAAATTATAATGTGATCATAACGTTGTTTTTCAGGAGAAGTGTCCTGACTTCCTTCTAATTACGATATACAGTAAATCAATGAAATAACAAGTACATAAATCAAAGACAATATTATTCAACACAAAGGGTCTGTGTCAAAGGGTGTTCAAAGAAGGTAGAAAGTCCCTAAACGCCGATTTTCTAAAGATATAGGCTCATTCAATTTCATTCGAAGCAATACTTGTGACGAAATTTCTGATTCAAAACAAACAGAGCTATTAGACAAAACGTTGTTTTCTTCGTAATTTCTCAATATCTTGGTTTTATTTAAAGTAAGCGATTTAAAATAATGGAAAGAAAGTATATTCCTGCACCTTATGCCAAATTCATAAGAATTTTGGAGGGAAATGCTATTTTTTACAACTTTTTAAATTTTTTATCACATTTTTTTTAGTTTTTAGGATGGGTGCAAAAAACGTTTTCTCACTTCTAAATACTGTTGATGATATGCGTCTCAATATTCTAGGTGGGACAATGTACCGAAATTTAGAAGAAAAAAAATGTCATTTTATCGATTTGTTTAAATCGTACGTATGTCATTAAGATAGCAGAGTATTAGTTGATAAAAACTTTATAAAAACTATTATTTCTCAAACTATTCATTCTTGTTAGTACAGTATAGTACAGAAATTTGCTGAGAATGTGTTACCACATGCATGCTTTTGTTTATAAGTCTATATTGTGAAAAATTCAAAAATCAAAACGTACTTTGTAGTGTTCTTGTCAAAAACGTATTCTCGTATTTTTCATGAAATTAATATTCCAGCTGTACATAAGAGCCGTACACTATAATTCAGTCTACATCGTCATAGAAATGTATGGAATATTGCTTAAACGCAACGATACGTAGGCTGTTTCACGTTTCACTCAAATTTAGCATTAACAATGTAAACAGGACTTCCGAACAGTTGTAAAGAGTATACGATTATAAACAACGGGCCATAACGTAACTCACAGTCCTCTACGAAAATATATCGGACGCGTCTGAGCTGTCATTTATCAGGAATCAAGTTGTCAAGTAAAATTATTTTCAAATAAATAAGTCAAATGTATCTTTTCCTGGATGTTATTTTTAAATGATGTTAAGTAGGAAACGAAAAGGTGAAATATGAAACAACACGAAATTGCCAACACATCTTTTATTACTCTAAAGTACGATGCACCATTTGGGACATTTACTGCGTCCGGTTACTTAGAAAAGGAACACACATTTTCTGGGCCATTTGAGTGTTAATGCATATGAGGATGATGCTACTATTTGTAATTGAACCAAACCCTCTAATTTACGATTTTTAAAAGTATTTTAGAATTTAATGTAGCAAAACATTTGAGTATTGAATTGAATTTATTTCAAATACAACGAAATTAAAATACTTGGGAATTACATGAAAATAGAAACTAATTTGACTAAAATGCCAAAATATGAAATACAAACCAGTGTTAATTACGATAATATTGCATTTTTTAAGAAATATTCCACTCAATTTTCGGAGAATTATCGGATGGGTGAATCATCAACTTGATTTATTCACAGCACACGATAGTTGAAAATACTATGAAACTTTTTTGCTTCATGTTACTACTATAAAATCTAGTTCTGTATGATATATAAACACAGAGAGATTCTGTAAAATTAATTGTGATATTTTCTCGTCACTACGAAATTCATATCTTCCATTCACTCTAAATTCCTGAAATATTCCTACCAAGCTGTCAATTAGACTGCCATTGTCGGGGAACAACCACAATTTCTGGGTTTCGTTTTCCAAAACGATGTGCTTCCAATATATATTGTATTGGTTCTTCTCTAAAAATGAGGAACACTAGAATTGCTAGGAGATGGATCCTTTCATGTTGCTAGGGTGGGCGTGAATGCACAATAGAATGAATTGGATTTAGCAGATTTCAATTAGCGACAGCATCTATCTACCTTACGCGCTTACAGCGTATTATTGTAGTTGGATGGTGGAAAACACGGCCATAATAATTTCGTGAAGCCATGCATGTAATTACTCGGCCCGTAATAAAGCCGTCAGGACCTGTACTGGCAGCTACATCGATTGTTGGTTGGTACGGATGAGTCTTTTCTGAGCGCAAATAGTGATATTAGCAATTTTTGTTTTATTACAAAGATAGTAGTGGTAAAACAAAACTACAACCATGATATATTTTTTGTGAGAACGAGCAATGCTTTTTCTAAGGCAAGTCAGGTTATAACAGCAATTATTATTCATGTCTTGAATAGTTATGGAAAATACCACTGCAAATGTATGAAGAAGTGCCGATAAAATGTAATAAAGTGAGAGGTAACATATATAGCGGTATTTGTGAAGTGCCGATGTTAGTTCGAAATGATGTATTCAGCCTCGCTGTCTGGCTGGTTGCTGAAGAGAGATAGAAGAGTGACGATGGAGCAGAGGGCTAGAAGCTAGCCTCGCACGCCGGATTAAGCTACGATTGGAACGCCGCCCTGCGCCGCCAATATGAAGCTTCCCTTGCGGTCCAGTGGACAGACGAGCTATATGCGCTCAAGCCTGAGATACACTGTGGACTAAGCTTGGCAACGATGGAGTGGGATTCACAGTGGTCGAGTGGAGATTATGGGGATCTTTTCTGCAGGGATACCAAATTTGTAATTAGGTACTCAAGTTCCACAAGCATTACCGAGATGCATTTGATAATAGGACTTTGCGTGAATGTTTCGAAATGTAAAATCACGAACAGACTTTACAAATGTTTTTTAATGGATATACTGATTTTCAGATGTAACAATATGTTTTTAGGTTCAGTTACATCCTTTACGTTTGTTAATTTCGTGATATTATAAAGTGTATCCTTTATGAAGAAATCTGGCAAATATATGCTGTAACTATCTGAAAAAGTTATAAAAAATGAATCAGAAATATAATTGATCTTGGTTGTAACACTACCGTTTCTAATTTATAAAGACTAAAGTTCCTTTGGGAAGATTTACAGGGAAGATGGGTTATCCAGTACGCCGTTTTGAAGGTAAATAGACTAATAAATTCATAATAAACGAGTACTTCCGACTCATTGCAGATATGTTATCTGAGGGGAAAATTTTGAACTAAGTATATTGTGTAGAACTTTATGGAGTACTAAGTAGTGACACGTGGTAGATAACTTCAAAACTTACCACAATATTGAATTTGTAATTTCGAACAAATTATAAAAAAATATGCATAGTTAAAATGTGAGACAACAATTCTTCTTATATCTAGACAATTTTTGTAAAATTGTAAAAGATAATTTAATAGCATTAATATTTTAGTGACATTTTGTTGAGAAAGGCGGGAGATTAAGAGCATTTGGTTAAGAGGAATGGGACGTTCACAAAAAGTTAGCATTTGTGAATAAGATATAACGATGAATGTTTATTTGGATTTTTGTGTATTGGAATGTTTAAATGTTTGAAAATTAATCTTCTATGCAAATCCACTCTATTTGATGGATCTTTATCGTGTATAGAGGAATTTTCTGTTATACGTGTCAGTATAAATGTTTTAAATTTAATTTAAAATCAACACGAACTTGCAGGGCTGTGATAATTTGTATTTAAAAAAGAACTATTCCAATTGTTAAAGTAGGTATTCAGTTTTTGCAATATAAATATTTCAATTACAATAACGACACATTATTTGCCATACAGTATAAACATACAGACGTTTAAATTCAACAAATAAGATTAATATTCCAACAAGTTAAAACATTTTTGTGTGTAACACATAAATGAGTGCGTTTTTTTATATATTTACTATAAATATGTCTCTATAGTTTTAGTTTTACAATTATAATATGTTGAGATACATAAGGTTATGTTACATTATGAAACCGAAAGTGCAAAATATTACAACATACCTTCTGATATTCGTTTCTCTCTAGTTAGCAAAACTAGACATATCTTGAAAAATAATATTTAAACTTTCAAAAACATTTCAATCCTATCAGTTTGAATAAAGCATCTAATAATTTGATTTAAGAAATTGAGACAGTGCATGAAGTAGTTAAATGATACACTCGCAAGCATTACAAAAAAAAATTATCGTTTTCAAAACAAACTGAAAAGTCATCAAATTTTGTGTTACGAAAATATACCACACAATGTCATCTTTAAAAGACATCGTCCTTGAAAACAAACGTTCGTAGTTAGTAAAAAAACACTTACTCTACATAGGGAACTTAGAGATCATTCACATAAACCTGATTCATTTCATCATTATGTTAGGACTGACAAGCATCTTTTCCTCAAAGAGTAACGTACTGACATCATATCACACAAAATGCAACATTTAAGATTTATGATACTTAAGCTTCCGCTGCAAAAACACACCGCGTTCCCAGACGAATCGGATATGGGATTATCTCCTAAGTTCAGAATAGAAACGAAGACGTCTATTATCCTTCTACAACAAGAATTTTAACAAATGACAGACTCACAGAAACGTCGGAAACACACAATTGGCTACGTTTATTAATGCAAATATCAAATTGTTTTTATGAAAATTAAGAAATTAACACATAAAAGTTCCTCACAGATAGAACATTTTTGCATTCTGTTATTTTTCTTAATTTTCTATATAACTTTTTATTTAAAAGAACACAGTTCACATAGAAGTCAGTAGTAGAAATCTGCGTTATCCATACTATCACTAGTACAAAATGGTTAGAAGAGAACATTTTCATCTAACAACATAAGTGGTGGTGTCTTGAGGGGCCCTCAGTGCGTGACTGACTACCTGATTCACTCACATTATTCATTCACAGAGAAATAAATATTACAGACGATTTACGACATTTTAAAAAATTGTTGAAATAAATATTACAGACAATATACATTTTAAAGCATTGTTGCTGTGTGTTGGAGCGGCTTACAACAAAGAATTTCCCGAAACTTTTATTTTAAAGCAGTAAATTAGGAGGAAATGTGGTTTTTCGAATTTTCTCTATTTTGAATATATCTTTCGAACTGCGGCACCATATTGTTTTTGTACGTAAAAATTGTTACTTCATTGTATAAAAAAAGGTTTTTCGGCTTTCTGTTGTTTCCCTCTCTGGCAGTATAATATATATTTTTGTTTTGAGATCTCATATCAGTTTTTTTCTGGTAAATTGGGTTAAATTAAGTATCTAAAACCTAACGTGTGAAATTGTGGATGGATAGAAAGGAATAAAAATGTTTGATACAGTGTAGCGAAAGTCTGACTCATTCATCAAAGCAGAGAGAGAAATATTGCATGGGAACTTGACATTTAGACGAAACGTTGCTTTTGTATTGTAGAGTTTCTCTAAGAAAGGATATTTCGAAATTACTATAAGTAAATTATAAACGGTGATTTGAAATACTATGCGTTTTTTCGAATTGTCCCTTTATTTCAGGAACTCAGTAAAATATCATCACTATTTATGTTAGTGATAGTGCAATTTTTGTCAACACTTAATTATAACGAGGCGTAACCTGTATCATTAGAACAAATACTAATCCGAAATCCGCAGTGTTGACTAGTTGATAGGTTTTTAAGTTGATATCTCGAGACAATACTATCCTCTTCTCGTAATCGCTGTATTACATACATTTCGGAATAAATCAGTAAGCGAGTGTGATGTTTCTGTCAACACTTTTCAAACATGCCTCTTAGGAATACACTACATTTTATTTATCTCCATATGTGTGTGAATTCTAAAGTATATCATTCTAAAAAAAACAATCAATAAAATTTGGCCTGGTTGAACTATTACAAAACTTAATACAGGTTCGTATTATTATACCGACACAATAACACGATACCGTCATACTTACTAAAGATATTTGCACAAGGGGCTAGTAGTAACTTGTTACAACTTACCCCCGTTTCTTGTTACAACCTGCTCCATCAGCTCATTTTAAATGTTTTTTTTAATTTCCTTAAAAACTATAAAACTTAGAATTGAATTCAGTGTTCAAAATCAAAGTTAGATATTTTACCATTCAAACAACAAAAATCAAACAATCATTAATAGAAAGTGCGATAGTGAAAATAAAAAATTACGTGAGTATATTTTTTACGATACCTAGCCGAATCGGACCACGTGAGCAGGTCCTCTCGCAGCGCGGTCTTGCGGGGCACTACGTAATACCTTGTGTTATAAGCCAGAATTTAAGTCCGATATTTGAATCAAAACTGTTGAAATTCTCTATTAAAATTGAGTGTTACTACTTACCCTGTTACTTTTAGCCCCCCGCTCCCCTACAATAATTTACCTCGGAAACATTTCTTGTTTATGAAGCCATTTGAACTCATGACGAACTTCTCGTTGAAATAAAAATAGCTGCTGCAATAGAAGGAAGAACGAGAGAAGAATCGAAGGTAAGCAGGGATGAAGTCTGTGCTGAGGGAGAACCACGGCTAAGGGACGTCAGCAGTGGGGGTGGACGCACAAGACGTTCGCAGAATGAAGAACAGGCCCGTCCTCCGCCGCATTCAATGACATCCCCACGGTCACATCAGCAATTTTCCATTTCACCCATCACTGCTGTTATAAAGAGTTGCTATGGTGTGTTACATCATATAAAAATTCGGTCTGTTAATAACAATTCTTAGTACCTTATTCATTGTTTTATTCCTTTTCTTCTGCCAATATTCATCATATTTCCCACTATTATAATCCGTCTTATGTCTCTTTTCTTCTAGTACCTCAGTTGTGTCTGCTAACTGCGATTTTTTCTTTTCTTTACTTTTCCTTTCTCCAATCTGCTCCAACGCCATTTCTGCTTCCTCCGGAGAGACCTCCATCTTTCTTTTCCTCGTCATCAAGTGTCATTATTGTTACTGGTTCATTCATATTCTTTCGCGCTCCGTAGTTTAGCTTTCTTCCCTCGTTGCCTGCCGTAAAGAATTTGCTGCTGCATTGTGTATGTCTTTTGCATCGGCGCACCGTTATTCACTTTCCGCCCATCAATGTTAACCTGCTTTAAAGTTACGACTTGGAGGCACTTTTATTGAAAGAGAAATTTTTATTGCTCTCGCTGAATTCAGTCTTAATATTTTTCGACTGAGAAAATTGTAGTGGATGTTAAACTAATACGTGTTCAGAAGTTTATATTTACTTATCCATCATATGAAACTTTTTACTTTCCATTCTGTGAGTTCTTTGCTTTCCAAAATGCAATAAAAACTATTTAAAAAACTAAAGAACACGACTGTGGTACAAAAGATAACTAAAGTTCAAAATAAATTTATTTTATTAACTAATAAAAGAAAATTCACAGGTTGGATGAGGTATGACCGTGGAGACAAAAAATATCTTTTTAAATATGTATCGTGAAACACGTGACTGAAACTCGTTAAATAATATAAACGTAGGCTTCCGCGGCCGGAGTCGATATAAAATTGTTTGTCCGGGACAAACAAGCTTATATCGTTAAATAATGTTGTAAATAATACAAATTTTAAATTAAAGGAAACTTGGAAGCATACGGAACCCATTTGCATATAAAATCTATAGAAATATAATGGCTGTTTTGTCTCCACGGTCATACCGCATCCAATCTTAGGCTTTTCTGCTTGTTTTTTGCTCATCAGTTCGTAAAATAAGTTAATTTTGAACATGAGTTTTTTTGTACCTCAGTCGAGTTTTTAAAAGTTTTTTTAATCTTTACTTTCAGCTTTTTAGTATAATACTGTATTTGCGTGAGCAAGATTTCGCAGGCGATTTAATTCTTATTTATTTTATTTATATATTTAATGCCTTTCAGGCAAGGTTCGGGCCATGACCTAACCGTCGGACTTGGGAGAGGGAGCTGGGAAGGAGATATGTTGGGTTGCTGAGGAACTTAATGGTACCGAACCGACGTTTGTCTAGAGTAGGTGAGGGAAACCCCAGCTGAAAACCTCAGGGTTTAAACCCACTTCTACCGCTCAGCGCGATCATGGGAGTGTAGACGCTACCACTACACCACAGCTGTCGGAGATTTAGGAATTCTCGGGAGTTTCATTCTGAATTCAAATGTTAGCGCGTTCTTATCGACTGTCAGCGCCATCTAGTACTGACCGAAAAAACTTCGACGGCATTATAATTCTAGCGCGTTGTAATTGACTGACAGCGTCATCTATAGGTGGCTGTGATAAAAGTTGATATTAATATACTAATAAATTCTAATGTACTCATTGACACTCGCAACATTAAGATGAATCTAACGACGTGTGGTTTAACAAAATCGGTTCATTCGTTAACTAGTTACGAGGGAACATAGGAACGGACATACATTCACGTTAAGAGGATTCCATCGTGGTCGATGATTCCAATTCTTCCTCCAGTTGACTTCTGCACATCTCGTTCCGTTGGTGACTGCGCAGACCTGCGAGATTTCGGCACGTTCTACCACATGCTCGAGATTGCAACGGGTTGCTGGCAGTTGTGGGTGCTGCAAGGATCTGACTGCTTGGTTGATCTAGGGGTGTAAGGAGTAAGATGTGAATATATAACCTCTTTTCCTCAACTGTCAACCTCACCTGCGACAGTTGGTTCACCCTGCTACGCTGACGAGGCTCTGGCGACCGACTATCCTTGGTATAAAGGTAACCTCTTTGAAAATCAGAGAGAAGGGCATCACACTTTGTCCTAAAGGTGAGAAATCACCTTTAAAGGCGGAAGAATCAGACAAGTTGTCAGCGTCTGCTCACATTGGGCGGCTGGCGGCCATCTCGGCTGGAAGAGTGAAAACGGACATACATACAGGTCAAACACATAACTCTCCTTTTTGGCTTCACTTCAGCCGGGTAAACTTTAATTGAATTACTAGCATTCGGAATTACTCATAAATTGGATTATTTTAGAACTGCAGAATAAGCGAACAGCCACGTCGGTTGATGCTACTCATGTAACGCTTAGAAGTGCATTGTTGTTATCTAACACATTTTTACTGTGAATACTTATTTATAAATATGTGTGTCTGTAACTAAACTATAAATGTGGTGTCATTGCATCTGGCCTACACCCCCACTACATCACTTTATTTGCATACGGAAACTTTGCGACTTTAGTATCCAAGGATTAATATCATGGGGACAGATCGTGAACTGGTTTTAAGATGGCTTTGACTTTTGCTTTCATGAAATCAGTGGGAAGTCTACCGAACTTTCAAATATTTGGAAAAAAAAATTGTCAGCCATTCTTCGGCATGTGGACTATTATTTAATAGGAATTTTTGGTGGATTTTTCTACCTTCACATCCTGAAAAGCAGCTGTAATACCATCAACATTAAAATTCTTAGAGTATTCAGGATCCTCGGTACAGTTTTTACATAAAAACTTTCGTATATTTACGAATAGATGGGGCCCTCGATAGTGACTGAATTCTGCTAGATAACCTGCTAATGACTGTGTTCGAAGAGATCGATGATTTCTGTCGGGTAACTGGTTGGCTGGCGCCAAGATTTCTTAGAAGGTTCCAGGTTTTCCGACTGGATTTCCCCAAGTTCATATTTTCTACTGTGTTGATCCATTTCTGTCATCGGTTTGCATCAAGGGAATGCAGTAATGCATTTGCAATTACTAAATATTTTTCTTCAAGAAAGTTATTGTACAGCGTTTTACAATCATTATTACACCCAGGAATGTACTCTTGGTATAAGTTTCTTAACTAATGAGATTACGAGACCAGTAAATGTCTTGTAGTTGTTATAAATAGGCGGAATCCATCTCTGACGTCTTATAAAGTTCTGACGTAAAGTTGGTTCCAGTTCGCCTTAGAGAAGTTCCACCTAGGTCTTGGATAGGATCTGACAATAAAAAGGCATGAACCGAAATGAGAGCAACTTCCAGATCCGAACGAAGTGAGAGAGACACTGGACTAATGCACCCGCAACAATCCATAACTTTCTTATTACCAGCCAAAAGTCCTCGGGCTTTGTCATGCCTCGCTATATATTGAAGAAGGCTAACCGCATTCTCACCGGTCATGGAAGATGCGCGGCCTCCTTCTTTAAGTGTGGCGTGGTGTCGTCGCCTGATTGTGAGTGTGGTGCCCACCAGACTGTACCGTCACCTGGAGAGCTGCGAGCGGACAGCTTATCCGCGGGATCCGTCAGACTTTTAACATCTGACACCGACAGCAACCGAATGAATTGCGAAATTAAACTTTTCTCTGTAATGGTTTTAAAGAACAATTTGGTTGTTTTTAATCTGATTAGTGTTTTTTTTATATATTTCAGACTCTATATTAGTTTTTATTTGTACTGTAAGCCATGTGTATCTGCCATAAGATACATATATTAAAAAATAAAGATCGTGAAATTAATCATTAATGAACTGAACGGCATTGGCTGAAGCGATGGTGCACTTTAATTTCTCAACTTATTTCAGCAGCCCAAAAATTATGCATTCAAAACCAAAATCGGACATTTTCCAATTCTTTTATAAACGTTTATTTAACTTTTAGTTAGTTTGTATGTTTGTGTCAAATCTCGCAACTGAATTTTGAATTAAATGAGAAATTGTCACTCAATCACTTTGGTAGTCTTAATCTCAGAGTACATGATAGGTACGCTCCTCCCACATAACTAGTTTAAATTATTTTAAGCGTCAAGTATTGAGAACAATAATTACTTATGTCGTACGACTGTTAGAGGGTATTTCCATAACCAGCCCAAATGAAAAATGTTTGTCTGTGGTGTAATTTTGCAACGGGTAATTTGAAGTTTTCTTCTTCGTGGTGGCTTGGCGGCCGATCAATGGGTGGGACTAATGGGTGGCAGTGGACTCCGTCCCGCCGCATTGCGGGCTCCGTCATTGGCGCTACTGCTGCTTCGGCCTCCACTCCTCAGCGCTCGATCTTCATGACAGAGGAAAAGATCTGCTGCAGAAACGTACGTTGCTCCATAATGGAACGATCACTTTCCTTAACACTTCCATTTTTCATTCCTTGGTTATCTAATGTGACAAATGTTAAGTCCGTCACATTCAAAGGATGAAGAAGAATAGGATGAGTTGTCATTGTGGAGCGTGAACACTTAAAGAAGATACTTTTTATACAAAAAGCGGCATCAGAACAGAGACAAAGTTAAATGAAAAATTGTAATATGGGTTTAAAATGAGTTTAAAAAATGCGACAAAAATGGATGAAGGATATCTAAAATGAGTTCTTCTTTACATGTATGAAATAATTACTTTCGTACTAAATAAATACATGTTTTTCCAAATTTGGTTTACATTAATTCCAAGTTCAATAGAATATGAAATAACAAATGGCTCTTAAACTAATAAACTAAATCTTCTGCAGACGATGTATTTAATTTATTCGATTCCAACGCCATCTGAAATAAAACATAGAACGTATCATACAAAATTTTCTCCTTATCTGACACTAAACTATAAATTGCTGTAAAAAATTAGGGTTCCATTAAAAATTTGGAAAATTTCCCTCGTCCCAAACTCCCTTGCCCATCATATTTTTGTATTGCTTCTTCGAGTTTTAAAAGTCCTGAGTGGGTACAACAATTGTGTATAAATGTGTAATATTGAATAATTCGCAATATTTAATAATTTATCAATTTATATAACTAATTTGCTATTTTTTGTTCTAAAACTGTAAATAAAGATATTTATTAACTTAAAAAACTTGCAAAAAGAAATCTTTATGTAAATGACTGTACCTTTGTCAATTATAAATTATTTATAAAATTAATCAGTGAGGGTCAGAGGGTAGATGGTCGGAGTTCGATTCAGGTGTGAGATTTTTCATCACACCTCAACACCCAGACTGAATCCTAGACCTACTCAGCTGGCTGTAAAATTGGTACAGGGTGTATACTAAGGTGAAACTGACTGGAGAGAGATGCTGGCCTCATCTCCTTTATGTGATTGAGGAGCGCTATCCTTCGCAAACCGTACGAGTACCTTCGGGGCCTAAAAGGAAACAGTTTAATTTTTTTTTCTAAAATTGCAAGTAACACCAATGACGGGTTTTAGGAGTATTTTAGCAAAAATTTGGAGAATCTATCATTTCGAAAAGTTCGGATGTTCGAAGATAAATACAGTTCCTATAAATGCATTCTCTGAATTGGCATATTTCGTGTGTTATTGAGTGACTCGGCTCGTAAATGATGAGGATGAATCAATAATTCTACTGGTTTTACATCTCGTTGTGTTCGCATCATTTAACTCCAAGAGAGAAAATGAGAGGGACATGACTAGATTTGTTTTTATTCAATAATTTGGTAAGGTTAAATGATTATAGACCTGTAGACAGGGTTTGTTGGAGATAGTTTTGTTGAGGGATTGGAGGCAATGATTCAATTTCGAATCTTTGAGAATTGATTTAATTTTGTTCCTACCAGTGGAAATGTAAAAAATGCAAGAGACTGGAAAGGTTGAGTGTTCATGGATGTAGATACATAGTTTGAGCCAGGAGGTAAAATACTTTTCTTTGATAAATATAATTCTTTGAGAAAACATTTAGAAGCCGAAACGAATTTGCGTGTTCTTAATAAATATGTCTCACATCAAACCAAATCTCTTTCCGTGGCGCTCATATCAAACTTAAATACTGACTGAATATGGTGTCTACATCTGTCATTCACAAAAATGTGGCGAAAAGAAATAAATGATTTCAAAGTCTAATTTCACCTACTCTTTTTTGCCTTTCTTATAGGTGGGGATATGAATTCTCCAAAACTATCATTTAGTCACCCGAAAAAAGTTATAAGTCATTTTTTAAATTACAGTCAATTTTTCGAAAAATCGTAGTAAAATTGTCGTAAGAGTAATCGCCCTAACAAGAATTGATAAAAAAATAAGTTTTTCGAAATTATTTTTTAACTTGTCAAAATAAAATTGATATTGAGCTTCTTAAGAAATTGACAAGTCATTGTAGACAATGTATTCGGGTTAAACATGTAAATGTAAGGACTAATTTATCATTAGTTATACAATTCATATTTCATAAATAGCTTTATACGTCATTCAGAAGAAACTACCAAAACAAAGACCAACTCAAGAGATTCACAATAGAGTACAAATATGAAAAAGAATTCTCTTTATCTGTAATTCACTCTACCGAGGCATGTGGCGTATTTCTCGCTTCATAAAATTGACTGCTCAACGCGTGCTGCAATTCTGTAGCTGTGACGTGGCAAGGCACCGCGCCGCAACGCAGCGTTTGGACAACAGATAGGACATTCCTTAGGCATAGCCTGAAAGCACCGCACTGACTCTGCAGCTTCATGGCAGCGACCGACGTTACCCTCTCATGCCCGCCTTCCCATCCACGCCCTTTTGCGCTGGCTGTGAGTCATAACGCCGCCAGAGTTTGCTTTCAACATAAAACAGAGCCAAGCACAGCTACGGACTTCCACACGAGAATTATGTTTCAGTTGAGGATGCTCTCTCTGTCTCGACTTACAACTGATGTTCAAACACGCTCCCTTCACTACGCTGAAATAAGTGTGAAGGACGCATGGATGTCGAGGGAGAGAGATATGAGAAGCATGGAAACAGCATGAAACGAAAGGAGAGGGAGATGGATAAGTTGATGGTATGTACAAGAGAGTATATTTATTAGAATTAATTTGGTTAAATTATTTGTTACTGCAAGTGTTATTGCTTATCCATAAAGTAAACAGAACCAAATTATTTCATTGGGAACGTTTGTGCAGGAAAATATTGTTTTTGTCAAACTGTCAAGATTATATACATTAAACAGAATTTGATGAATTTTCAGAATTGATAAAAATAAACTTTTTCAATGAATCAAGAGAAAACATCAAATTTTGAAGTTCTGAATAAATGGTCACGCCAACAATAATAAAACTGTCTAACGAAGGATGCCGAGAAATGTATAAAGGAGAAATAATGACCGCAAGCATCAGGAAGCGTGAGGCGATGGAAAAATAGGGTGAAGGATGGTTTGAGGAGAGAGAGTTTGAAGTCACGAGTCGAAGTCTGAGAGTCGTGACCCTTCTTCTCCCCTCGAAAGGCGTAAAATTGGAGTTGGAAGTTTAATAATAAACATCACATTACGCCTTCCGTAAGTCATCAAATCGCTATCTGCGCGTGTTGTTTACGCGCACCTCCGTCGTTCGGCAGCGAGTGAGTGTGAGTGAAGAAGACGGGGAGGAAGAGAAGGAATCACGCTGTCACAGTGACATGGACAACCCTAGGGAAAATATTTTCTTAATATAAATTCAGTGCATTTTTCAATGTAATGAAATGGTTATTTCTAAAACTTTTGACGAGGATATCAAAGAGTTCTAACAATTTCTAACATTGAGGGCGTAAGAGAAATTAAAACCATTTAACTTGGTTTTTACCACAAAGCAAGAAAGTTTGGAACACACTGAAAAATTCACGAAAGGTTTTGTAATGAAGTTTTATTATAGTGAAATCACAGAAATTCTTAATTATAAGTGGAAATTTTTTTGTTTCACCATCTAGTATTAATTATCTTTCGACTACAAACCAGTCATCTTCAGTAAAGATTCATCTCTAATTCCCCCTTTCTCTTTCTGTGATTCATGGTAAATTAGCTTTATATTTGGTTTATTGATTGTTAATAAATAAATAAATTTATTGTCAAAAAACAGTACAAACTGCGTATGACCACGTGGAGAACAATAAACTAATTTACTCTCCGGAAGAAAGCAAGGGACCATCCCATCAATTCCGATCAAGGACCCTAAGGCAGAGGCGGATTCAAAAATTTCAGCAAAAGTTCCAAGATAAGATAAAAAGTTAGCTGCGAGTTATAATACTAATAGAATGTCAATATGTTTGTAATTTTAAGCAAAAAATTACATGTAAGTTATTATCGAACTATAGATTATTCTGAGTATAGTGCTTAAAAATTGAAATAACACTAAATTCACGATTTATTGTTACAATAGACCCGCCCCTAGACAAAGCCTAGAGAACCTGTATGATAAATCCGCCTCTACCCGAAGGAAAACCGGAGAAAAACCCGGGCCAGGATGGGGCTACAGAATTTATGTACACAAACGTGCCAATGTTGAGTACACATAAAACTAAATTAATATGAGCCATAAGACAACACAATCATGCAAGAAAATAGTTTTTGAAATTGTTATAAGTTGTTTAAAAAGTACTACAGCAATGGCGTGATAAAGCACAAGACGAATTTAACTTTTGTTAAAATCAATAAATTCTTTTACAGTGTAGAAGCACTGGTGCAGGAGGTAGTTTTTAACCGCGGATTTGAAGATATTCAATTTCATAATGTCTTTTATATTCTTGGGCAGGGAATTATATAGAACGATTCTCGAATGATAAGGATCTTTTTGGCAAAGATTGGTTGACACTCTAGGGCGATGAATATTATTCCTACTGAGAGTATTGTGTTCGTGAACGAGACTGTTTCGTATAAAGCAAGGGTGGTGCTTCAGTAATTCGGTCTTAACAAACACGACCGTTTCATAAATATAAATGCAGGGAAGTGTTAAGATATTTAATTCCTTGAATAAAGGTTTACAAGAGTTTCGGGGGTGAGATTTACAAATTATCCGAACTATCCTCTTCTGAATTCTGAAAGTTTGAATACTCTGACCGGAATTACCCCAGAAGGTAATGCCGTAACGTAAATGGGAGTACACGTTTGCAAAATATACGCAACGGGAAATACGTGGACTAACTGCGTTAACTACGATTCGGAATGCGTAACACAGATTGCTTAATTGGGCATTAAGATT
>NNCF01125867.1:609368-623142 GCA_002313205.1 Laupala kohalensis | reverse complement strand
AGTATATGCCTGTCGTTTTCCATTACTTTAGCTGCATAGACTACTTTTCGAAGAATAGTCTTATATTTACGAAAATAATTATGAAATTCTGGTGGTTGGTTATAGCGTTTTGAAAGATAATATAAACTGCGTTTGTTTTTTGAAGAAATTCTTATCCCTTGGGTGATCCATCTATTGTATTTCTTTGTGTTAATTAACTTGCGTTTTATGGGAAAGCTAGAGTTGTAATGTTTTAGGAATATTGAGATAAATACATTGAATTTGTCGTCGGTGTTTTGGCAATTGTAAACATCTTTCCATGTTTCTTCACGCAAATAATTTATAAATATGGATTTATTTATGTCATTAAACTCTCTTGTAAATTTGTAAAGGATTTTAAGCGCAGGTTAATGATTGTTAATATTTTTTTAATAATTAACGATTTAATATGCAGGTTAATGATTGTTAATATGTTGTTTGCAAATTAAATATTGGCGAGACACGCAATGTTATTTTTATTTTAATTTTTAAGGGAAATAAACGATAATGTGTAACAACATTTTGCTTTATAACATTTAAATTACACTCATTTAAATTGTTTGGAGAACTAATCTGTTACAAAAGGTCCACAAACAGGAACTTCGTTTCTTAATCTTGTGTAAACCCTTACACAGAATGGAAAAAATGGTGTAGGAACAACGGAACCATATCACTACTTTGCATTTTAAATATAAGTAATTCCTTTGTAAAATAGTTAACTGTAGTATATTTGACATTCCGAGATTACTTGAAGTAAATAAGAGATGTATTGCAATAGGAACTATACTTAAAATATTATATTGCAGAATTCTCAATATTTTGTATTAAATTTAAAATATGAGAAAATAATTTTGTTAGAATATTAATGTGTGAATTTTGGTGTAAAATAAAATTTGATCATGAGTGTTACGTGTTATTCCAAAAGCTAAATTTCTACTTTATCAGTCATTTACCTGCTTGTGTGAAAGTGGTGTAGAAATTTAATAAAATCAAAGCTCTCCTTCCAAAATCTAAACTCGTTCTTCGAAGATTCCAACTCTGAACGGTTTTTTTGTATTGTAATGTTTTGATTTTTTGAATAATATCACTAAAACAGACATTCAGAATAACAGTTTTTATATTATGTCTTTTGATATTCAAGTCTCACTCGCTAACGAGTTCGTTCCAGAAAAAAAACCAAAAGAAGTGTAATTCTTCTTCAATATGTGCAATTTCTGACATCATACGCGACTGGTACATCTTCCCGTCCTCTTTTACTAGAACTGTTTCGACAATGAACATAAAATAACACAGAATTACGTATGATATGTTTCGATGTATTTACAAACTTAAAACGAATCAAAAATTTAATAATACACCCAAACCTTATTTTAATTTATAGAAGTGTGTCATATATTTTGTAGGTAATTCTAAACTTTATAATACATAAAAATAATCATGAGTGAATACAGTAAATCTTGAAGAAAAAGTGATTTACAAGATAATTTTGAATTCCTTGTGATGCTTCAATTTTGAATTCATCCGGGGTAAAATGTATTCCGTATTCAGATATGCGTCACCTAACTGCTTCAGATAAACTAAGTACTTGCCAAAGAAATCTTCTCTGTACTTATCAATGTCTAGATTGCATCCTATGAGCATGGCATTCGCATCTTATTTATAATCTTCTCGATGGATGGCAAATATATTCGGGAGCATCGCGTTTATCTGGAATGTAGCAACCCGAGGATAATGTAACAACGACCAGCAGCGTTGATTTAGTTGCCGCGGGGTGGCCCGGAGGTGAAATATTGAAGGCAGTAATGTTATAATGGGCCGTAAAACCGAGGTGCAGCTGGCTTGCGGCACACCCTTTGTAAATAATTAACGAGTCTGGGGTCAGCATCGATATTTACTGTCGGCGTGAGAAGTAACTCGCCAACGTAGCCCTACTACTCCGTGGTCTCCGCCGCTATGCTGCCGGCAGCTTCTTGCGCGAATGCAGCCCTGCTGGTTAACTATCATCTCACGCTCTGCTGTGTATGTTCCTAAAAGACTCGTCTTCCAGGTGAGACTGTGAGAGTTAGTTGGTTATATTTTATACTGAAATGATGGACAAAGCCAAAAAAGGAAAACATTTGAAAAGTATGTTTTCCTTTTACATCATCCATGTCCCGTTGAAAACAACGAATTTTATTTCTTTAAGAGAACGTTTATTTAAAATGCAATATTGAAATATGTTTATCAATAAACGTTTTCTTTAATAATTATTTATGATACTTTTTTGTCAGGTCATAGAGTAGTGATTGTCATCTATGTCATTGATAGTGAGTGCATTGCTCTGTGTTGCGAACTAAATGAATTAAGTTAATGCTTATTTCTCTTAATAACTTTTGTTGTCCGATCCTGG
The DNA here is from genome assembly GCA_002313205.1 of Laupala kohalensis. Lineage (NCBI taxonomy): Eukaryota > Metazoa > Arthropoda > Insecta > Orthoptera > Trigonidiidae > Laupala > Laupala kohalensis. Next base: position 620,735 of record NNCF01125867.1, on the reverse strand, counting down.
GTCAAACGCATGTAAGTACAGTTGACTCGAAAAGAAGTTTCGGTTGGGGAAAGGGGGATGCGCAGAGTTTATATCAAAGTAAGCGAGTGAGGGAGCGCATGTCGCCATCCATCTCTGCGGCTGACAGAGTAAACACTTCTCATAGCATGTGAATCTGACCTCCGTCTCTTCAAGACTCCCCTTCCCTCCCTCTCTCTTCCATTTTCTTCACCCTTCGCCAATTAGCCAATTCATTATTCTCACTGCGCCGTTCTTGAGCGTCGTCCTGTATCTCAGTGCCTTCTCTTCTTCCACCTCCCCTTGCCTCCCGATCTTTTTATTAGTCTTTAAGATAATGGTCCTGATGAACGCCATCACACACAAACACAAACTCTTCTCATCCCCTAGCGCTTGTTCTCCTCAGACACAAGGCCACTAATCGAAATGCTCACTTAAGTTGCGCCACTCTGTCTCTATAACAAAGCACTTATTCTTCCTTTTCTTTCACTGTGTGCCCGTCTCCTATTCTACCAAAAGCCTTGTCTCTAATTCGTTTTTGCTGCCGCTGACACCGTCATTCTTTTCAAGTAATATTCTGATTTTCATGGCGGCATCATCTACACATTACTATTCATGTTTACTGTCACCTGTGTCTAATGCTAAACCCTTGTTCTTTCCTCCTTTCTCCAATTGTCACGGTCACAGCTTGTGTTGTGAGATCCAGCGTTACCAACAGTTAATTTGTGAGGTCTACCGGCATGCAAGAATTGCAATAAATCAAATATTATAAATCTTTTTTTCTGTGTGTGCGCTTACTGTCTGAAAATGGGAACGCCACTTCTTATTTCTCAGTGTGCGTTGCCTCCTCTCCCCGAAGGCGGTGCTCTCCCGCTCTCACATTCTTGCGGTGAATTATGGTTCCGCTCGAATCCGCGAGGCACGCTGTGTTCGAATCGAGAGACGAACGGCCAGCTTAATGGAGGGAACGCTGAAGCCGAGTCTTCGGAAAGGAGAGGTAGAGGGGTTGAGACGAAGCGAGCGATAAACCGAAGTCGCAGGGTGAAGAATGCAATTAACACGGGCGATGCGGAAGCCGTCCTTCAGTTGGGCGTCGGGCGCACTGGCGCCATCGCGCGATCGCACACCCAATTATTCTGACATTGGTAGGAAAAGGAAAATTAATCCTAATGTCATGGATGTACTGAAATATATTTAATATAATGTACTTCACATTGTTGTCCAATTTGATTACAACGGAATAAAGAGTTCATAACATAGGGAATGATGGCAAAATGTCAAGAACTGACAAGAAATTGCAAGGTAAGGTAAAATAATCATAATTCGATATTAAATTTAAAACAAAAGATCAAAAAACTTATCAAAAGAAATTAAATTATGGTCACAAATAAATGTACATTAATGAAAGACAATTTAAATGAAATCAATCTTGTGAAAAATAGAGACAAAACGTAAAAGACAAGAATTTGAGCTCAGGATAGATTGAGTTACACTTGAATATTCTCTCCGATGAGAAAGGTGTACAAGGTAGATAAAAAAGAATATAAAAGTTAAAGATCGACGAAAAAAAAAATCATAACACTGCTTCATATTTTATCAAGAATATGGACATTTTTTCAACTACACGTTCATTTATCGGATAACAAACTTTCATTAGTTGTTTTAAAAATTATATGTAACGTAGGATTCTTTTTTAATTGCTACAATCAAATGTAAAAATAATTCTAACCGATCCGACCCGGCTTTGTAGGGAGTCTTTTTTGTTGTGTTGTTGAAACTTCATCAATTTCATATGCTCGATCAAATTAAAAGACCTTGGTGATATGTTTGATAACCGAGATTAATATATTTTTACAATTTTGAAAATAAAATATTTTAATCAACTAATCAAAATTTCTTTTAAATTGAAATTTCAAAAACTGCATAGGAAACCACATCATTATCGGTAATCTCAAAATACTCCTTGACATCCACAAAGAATGGAATATCGAATAACCCAAATACCTGTTCGTAGATATAAAAATAAGAGACATTCACATACAAAAACAGAGATTTTAACTCGATTACTTCATGAGGTTAAGTAAAATTCGGAAATTAGAAAACTCACATTTCACCTTGTTTCACCCTTTTTAATTGTAATTTCGAAAAACCCTTTTTAATGAGTGGTTACGATAAAGAATGTACCAACTACTCAAATTTCATGTTTCTAGCTTCAGGCACTGTGTTGATGAATGAGTCATGCAGGACAATGTCGCTTATATAGAGATATTATTAAACCCTGCCATTTAAACAATGAAAAGACCCATTTCGGGAAATCAAAATTACACAGCATCATATACGTTTCCCAAAGGATCTAAGAGTAATGGAGTGACTCTTGAGAAACTATTCTGTATTTGAAACTTTGTAATAAGGAAATATGGGTTACTCTTCTTTTTTTTCTTTACCTGAAAGTGTTTGAGCTTCTTTAAAGGAATAATATTAACAGCTAATGTTTGCCAAGATGATGTTCTGATAAAAAAAAATTGTATTCAGAATAGTCCCTTTCGTGGTATTTTTATTTTCATAATGTTCATGTTTTTCGTTTAGAGTATGATTCGAATTATATTACAAATTGTAGTCCATGGGTAATAAAAAGAGAACGCTGATTGCTCAGAAAAAGTTTTGATATTAAATGAAATCTTCATTAATAACAATCAGAAGCATGTACTATTGTCTAGATTCACAATCATGATTGATATGTATACACGTATATTTGTGAGTGGAGCGGATTGTGTTCGTATTAAAGCAATGTATCGAAACGAAACCTGAAAATCTTGGGTGACGCTTCGAATAGAGATCTTTATCCCGCAATTCATAAAGAAAACGGAACTTTCCATTAAAAACAAGATGCGAAGTCACGGGTTTGATCTAAATTACAAATTTCTTATGAATTTCTCCTATACTTCTTATATTGCGATCGTTTTAATTTGGAGACGTTAGAACACAACTTCGTTTTCTTTTCAGTTGTAGCTGACATGCGAAGTATCCAAAACTTGTAATTCTTAAATTACAAGGAAGAATTTTGCTTTATCATCCACTCTTTCCACTTTGTCATTGACCATTGGATCATGAAACTGATAATCGAAAATCTTGTCGCTTGCAGATTCTCATCGTCTATGGCAGTTAATCTCAAATTCAGGAGTATTTCACTGAATTACAGAGATAATTTTAATTATATCTGGTTTTCACAATATATTGATCTATTAAATCATCCATGAATCAAAACAAACATTACAGTTAATAAGCCTTTTGCCCGTCTCAAGCATTATATTTAATTCATATTCATGAACATAACAAATAATTGTTATTAACTCATATGGAACTAAAAAATCTAACACAAATTGAATAAAAACACAATTTTTACGAAAATCACGCGAAATATACAATGTCAGGATTATAACTATGGATAAGGATCGAAGCTGTTTGTAGTTTTTTGCCAGAAAAATTATCTTGTGACAATACTTGTATTTTAAACTGCTTGTGACAATACCAGCGCTTTAAAAGTGCTTATTACAGACTTGAACATTTAGTATAAACGTGGAGATTTGTTTGGAATAGGACTGCATGACTGAAAGCAATAACTGATATTATAATTCAACAAATAAATAATAGTTATACAATTTCAGGTAAAGAACTATAGATTATTGGATGTTTTCGGAGAGGTAGAAAGCTCAAAAGATGTGAGAACGTGCAGTATTTAATTCAGGTCGCTATTATATTGTCATGATTAATTATTCACCGCAATCTAAAAGATTTCTATATTGTCATGAGCACACGAAGACATATTTGTTTGTCATCAACAAAAATTGTGTTCGTGATTCGTAATATTAAAACATTTATAAATTTATACATTTTGTAAAATTACTATGTTTTGTTTTCAATATATTAATATCCACTAGTGTTTTGATGCATGTTATTTCAATCAAAATTTCATCACTTTTCAATTTTTAGTTGATAAATCTAATTACTTTCCATTTTTTTCGAAACATAAAATGCAAATACTTCTCACACAATACGAAAATGTGTTTTACATTTCTATCTACTTCAGTTTGCCATCAGAATTGTAAATCAAACATATCTTTCCATGGTAATATCTATGCTCTCGTAATCTTACATTTTTTTATAACATCGTGTAACAATTATTTTGCTTTTCTTCTCTTCAAGAGGAGTATTTAGGACAGCATGGTCTTCCGCCTTCTTCACTGAGCCACATATGTTACGGCATATTAAACAATTCACAATTTATTACCCTGATGTAGCGAGTGCTACTGCCGTAAAATATGAAAGCGGTGTTCTTATGATTTTTTCTTCAATAAACCTCCGGAAGGTAAGGGAAGAAAGATATTTAGTAAGATATAATAGAAAAGGTAGAATTAATAGAACCAATAATTACTGCACAATGAAATGTTACGAATGAGGATATGATATATGAGTATAGATCACTATAAATATGCCTTTTAGAGTAAAACATTGCCATTTCTTTAATTATTTTCTTTGTAGTTACATTCCGAATCTAATATAGTGGCATTTTCAAATCTGAAAGCATGCCTTGAGTTAATGGCTAAAACTCTAGATGAGTATGTCTTTTTCATATCGCAACGGTGTTGACACAATCTCTAATGTAATTGTGGGAAGTTTGACCAATATAAACATTTACAATCAACACATGGAACTTTATACTTTACACTTTTCTTATTTTGGTTTTAATAAAACAGCTTGTTTGGTTTTAATAAAAATGAGTTTGTTTAGATTCATTGTGTTTTTATAACAAATTTTAATTTCAGCTTCTTTTTGAGAGTTCTGCCAAATTACTATGACCGAATTACTTGAAAATGTTAACATATTAAATTTTTCTTTACCTTTATGAAATACAAGTATGTTGTTGACCTTATTTTCAAGTTCTGATGGCAGTAATGACTGGAATTAATACATTCAATAGTTACTATTATAAATTACAATTTAGTTTGGAAGATGAAGTTGAAAATAAGATTCCTGTTCTTGATACCATCAGGAAATCTTTAGGTGAGGTCTCTATTCACTGTTACAGAAATCTACTTAACTTGATGTATCTTTAAAGTATGATATAACTCCCTGTGGATGACTTCATAAAAATCGAAACGCTGGCGATCTGATAAGTGATGTATTTATTGTAACCTAAACTCAAGATTTCATTCCTACACGTGGTCAAGAATTTATATTGAAATATTACGATGCAAGATTCCATGTCAAAAATGTACATTGTTTCTCATTACGTAGTTATTCGTCATTTTCTCAATGCCAAAATCTTGATAATGATATATTGAACCGTTGACGTTGAAAAGAAAGATATTACACAGTAATTGTTTATGATTTCTTAAATATTACTGCAATATGGTCAATTACAAGCAATTAACGTAGAACGTTCGAAATATACAGACTCCAATAAATCAATACTTTAGTCACTTGTTAACATGTAGTATTACTATAATTTATTGAGTGTGATTTGGTAATTATTTAAAATACATTTTACAATAATAACTTATTTCATGCTATTAGCTTTTTTTCTATGTGTGAGTCCAATTTTTTAAAAAATTTCTAACGATATGAATTTTCTTCCTCAATTTTGTTATATTGCTTACTTTATTCATCTTTCTCCCAGTTAATCTCGGAGAACATATGAGGATTCTACCAGTTTTCGCAGTTTTGTCGTTTGATCGTCCTACACTGCTCTTTAGAATCTATTACTACCATTCCATAAGTACTCGTATATCCTTCTCCTGATTGATCACTACCAACTACACCTGCCATCGTCCCACATCCTTTTCTGTCTCCCCTCACGCTGTCTCAACTACCACCATCACACACAAACGCCACGATTCTCCTCCTCCTTCTCCCATTTTCTTCTCTGCTTCTTACCTTCTTCCTTTGTGTCTTATCAGACGACGGCGTGTCCCTTTCACGGCGGCCTTCACGTTGTTCAGATTTCTATTATCCTACGTTCGTCAGCCCCTTTGCGCTTCCGGGCGCTCACGGCCGCGCTTATCTTGCGTCCCCGTTCGTTCATTTCCTCCCGTACTATTTAGCATGCTATCACCCTGTAGTAGCGTCAACATCCCTCGCTTGCGCCTTTGATACACCCAAGATCAGGCTGCTTCTATTTTTCGGGAAGGGTGCAGTGGCATTGGGAGATATTTCCTCAAGATGCGAGCGTCTCGCAAAGGTTTGCTTCAGTAGTAGCTGCCAAGAAAAGGAACGAAGAGTGAAGGTGATTTAACCCAAAAGAAAGCAAAGCCATTCTGTAATTGCATATTGAAGTATTAAAGTAAGTGCTCAACTACATTTATTTTTACATCGACACATGATAAATTTAATTTTGAAAGTGTATTCAACTTTCAACTTTTAAAAACTGTTTTCTATTGTATATTGCAGTCTGTATAGTAACTCTTGTCTATACTATTTATGTCAATTTGTGTTAGGGAATTCCTCTTATATGTTCCACGAGGCTTAATAAAGAGCGTACAGAAACAAAAATTTAAATAAAACCTCCCTATAGACACTTCCTCAACACTTGGTCTACACCTTCAAATAAATTTGAAATTTTCCACAAAAAATCTCATTTATTAAAATATTTTATTAAAAATCTCAGACATACAAGTCGTCAGTTTAATATTGTATGTTCATGTAAATTAACGACATTTAGAGAAAACTTGCTGTTCCCCTTCATTTTGCTCCCTTCAATTTTATCCTTAAAATTTCAAATTTTCCTATTTTTTATAAAATAAACCAACTTGACTGCGTGTTTCCTCCACCTTTGCTCTCTGGACGAAGTGACCACTGCATCCTTCTCAGCCGCTGGCTAAAGTAGTTCAATAGCAATCTTTAATCTCCCATCCACGACCGCTCGGGGTCGCGCAGCAACGCCTCCCAGCTGGCCACTTATCTTGGGCTATTGTCCGCTCCAGCACCTCCCACTTGCCATTGGGAACGCTCAGAAAGTCGACAGGGCGTATATATCTACCGCTAGAGAGAGTCAGTTATTGCGACTGCCGACTGCTGTTGCTTATTGCAGCGCACATCTGCCCAGGAGTTATCCATCACCCTTCTCTCGAAAACCACTACCGTCTCTTTCATTGATTTGGAAGGAACCTATATCACTTTTGCAGCGATCACTCCCTTCGCTGTGTAGGAATTTCGATGTTTCCTTCTAATTTATTTGTATTTATTCATCCAGTCTATAATTATTGCGTCTCTCTGCCTTTCTATTCTGATCTGCATTCTAATTACATTTTTTAAACTGTGTTCACGCACGAGCGTACCAATGTTATCTTTTCTTTGTGGGGCTTTAGGGCTCGTCAACGGCAAGGTCATTAGAGCCCTCCCATGTTATCATCATCCGCATGTAAACTAATTCCATACTTGACCATACTAACCACGCAGTGACAATATTCCATATACACTGCTCACCCACAACCAACCTCCATAGCGCAACAGTACCACACTTTTCTCCTTTAGTATTCTCATTCTCGTCGCTTACACTTCAGCCACAAGCAAACTCATCCCATTGCTTTCGAGACACGACGCGCCCTCCCACAGCAATCTTGACCCAGTCGATGGGTTGCCCATAAATCGGCATTGCGAGTGAATGGAACAGTCTCTTCGCTCCATTTTGTTCATCTCGCCTGGCTTTTATATCGGCCAGCGTCGTTGTTGTGGCACCGCTCCTTCGAGTGCGGCGAAGGCAGGGACTGGTAATGGCGCAGAGGCGTCGCCAGAGACTTGTGGCTTGAATTGCTAATTGAATGTCGCGGCCCCTAATCGTGTTTATATGGCTGTTAAACTTACTCTAGGACTGCTTGGATTATGTCCTATGGGGTAGTTGAGTGGTTAGAAGAGAGTACATTCAAGAGTACTCAAGACTATGAAGTCTACTGACCCTCATGAAGTACAATAATGTTTTATCTCTTCTTGGTAACGTATATTGTATTTCGTCTTCATCCTTAATTATCCAATTTCCATTTTCTCATTTGATAAATAAATCGAATTCTGAAATCGATTGGTTTTAAAGGTTCTTCCAACATCGTTAGTTTTGACAACTTTTACAAAGTTTTGTAATTATTTCATATTTCTATAAATTGATGTATAACAAATACCATTTTATTATTTTTTACCATAAAAAATTTATATTGAAAAGAATTATTACGTTACGCTTACAAGAAGGTTACATTTAATATTTAAAATATTACATACGTGTTGATATTTATAATAATTTCTTCTATAAAATTATATTACTAATTATTTGCTATTGTAATTTCAACAAATTTTGAAACTAGCGGAATATTAAAACTAGTTGGAATTTTTGTACGTGAAGAGTCAGAATTTTCATAAATAGAAGATATTTTATTAACTCGTACAACGAAATTCAGTTGATGATACGAATATTATACACGTCAATGTAGAAGTGTCATATACTCCCCAAGAACAGAGAACATTGTGAAGTGCGAGAAAACGATATTCTTTGTGGCAGCGGGGAAAGTGGCTTAAACTTTCAACTTCAATTTAAACTTTGAACTTAAGTTTAAACTTCCATGAAATGTGTTCACCCTTTTCTCTTTCACATCTCATATTGTAGGTTAACAGTTTGCAATAATACGAAAAAACTGTGTTAAGTAAAACGCAATCAGAGGTTGGGACTTGCGATGCGACATTTTACAAAAACAACGATCGCATCACCCATCGAGTATGGAAACCAAAATATAATTTTGGTAATGATTTCTCGAGTCCCAGATTTCTCTTCATCTATGTCAAAATGTTTGTGATCTAATTCAAATTAACACTAATGTACAAATAAGAGTATGCTTTCCTTAAGAATGAATTTTAGAATCATGTACAAATTATTACTAATTAAAGAAACGTTTATGTTTTACATTGTTAATTTTAGTATTGGTTTATAGAATGTGCTGATATAGTGGCTCTCATACTTGGTGTTCTGGTTTCAAATACCAGGTTAGTATGAGCATCATGTGGAAGGCAAAGTCAGAATACTTCCTGTTAGTCTTAAGCATCACTATCATTCTCAACTACGTTTATTTGGGTGGATGACCATCTTGGGTCCGGCGAACATTGAACGTACGACCACTACGTTCTCCCAGTCGGTAGGCAAACCGTGTTCATAGTCCCGCGTTATTTTCAGCGTGGGGCACATTGGACGAAGCTCACACCCAGCGCTGTGGAAATCTCCACCGTTCTTTAGCTTCGCACTTCCTGCCATAGGCAACCTGTTCAATATTTTGTGGTTTATTTTATACTTTATTTTTGATATAATTACATAGTGTTTCGTATCATTTTTTTCTTAATTTTTACTTAGATTTAAAAAATACCAGAATATCTGCAATAATGATAAATAAATTAAAATCTTTTTTTTTTCAATCAGAGAAAGCAAGTAAGTAGCTCAATTTTTAGCAGTGACGTGCACCTTTGGGAAGAGAATGGTTCGGTCACGCAAGTAACCTGGACTTCCGTTCTAGCAACCCACGGTCGGAGGAAAACTACTCTTTGTTCATGAACCTTCCTTTACTGGCCATAATCGAGCCACAGTGTAGTACTGAATGTGTGACACCTTATAAGAACCATTGTTTCACAAAGAACCCCATTCGTGGAGAGGTCCTAAGCAGTTTCACGCGTTGGTCCATAAACAGACGAATCTAAAAATATATTTGTGATAGTTTAAATTAGCATTGGAGGTGAAAACAAAATAATAATAATAATAATAATAATAATAATATGAAAGATAAACGGCCTCTACATCATTTAAATCGTAGAAGAAGGGATAATAATAATAATAATAATAATAATTTGATTTTGATAAGTGCAAGTCCATTCATCTCCAAAAAGGTAAACTAGCCTTCTCTGAAGGATATAGTGTAACCCCTTGTGACATCATTGAAGATCTGAATGAATCTAACTGGTACAAATATCTTGGAATAACGCAGCTAAATGGGATTGATCACACTGCCGTCAAATATATTTTGAAACAGATGTACCAGCACACCACAAGCCCATATGCGATGTGCGTAATCTTTTGTGGAGAAGCGGGATTCAACCACAAACCACAACCTTTATGGTAGAGTTCGCTGCCACCAGCTTGTTTCCCCAAGCAGTCAAACACTCGAGTAATAACAATAAAACATTTAATTCAAATTAAATAAAGCTCTGAATATTTACAAATGTAGACAAACTCGCAAATCATAAATACAAGTTTGAACTTGTTATTACTTGATATTGCTATCTAAAAGCAATAATTACACACAGTTATAACTACTGGTGTTATGAATTAACTCGGAAATCTACCCAGATTATCCGAAGTTCAAAAAGTTCCAAGTTGCTATCTCGAAATAAATAACTGTTCCAAGCTATGTTATTCGCGCCTATAGCAGGTAATAGAATTACCGCAGCAATTCTCAGTGGTCTGACGACCAAACTAACCAAGTTACATATTAAATTACTTGCGTACTTCTATACGCTTTCGCACTTGTCTCAAAGTCTGAAAGCCTCCAGTATAAAAGTCACTTAGGAGCTGAAATCCCTCCAATATATATTGACGCGGAGGTCACGTGACTACCTCTTCACCCGTTCCCAACACCCCACCTCGGCTTGGTCACTCCTCAGCTTCCGAGAAAAACTGCCTTTTCGGATGAACACTATTTCTGTCAACTGCTGAAATATTCCATACTCACTCATTTTCCTTCTCCGGGATTTCATCTCAGTTTTTCAGAAGTAGAAGGGGGATCTGCCTCTTCACAATACGAGAGGTCTTAACGCGCACCTTTCCTTGTTTGGGCGGCGACGGGCATGGCTCTTAATTGCCTTTGGTATTTCCGGCGAACACAGTGCTTGAAAATGTTATTTCAAAATCTATACTGGCCACGATGTTACACAGACCTTATGCCAGTGAATCAAGTGCATTCTCAGAACTCACCTGTATAGCAGAAACAAAGTGAATGTCATCAATACATTTGCAGTACCATTACTGACCTATTCCTTTGGTCTAATAAAATGGTAAAATACAGATTTAGAAGAAACATGTCGATCTATCAAAACCCAACTAACATACAATCACATGAGACATCCCAAAGAAGCAATAGAAGCAATCACCCTCCTTACATCGTATGTAGGATTAGGGATAATTGATATACCACGTCTTCACAACAAACAAATTAATAGTCTGAGTGTAACCACACACTACAAGACCAAATGCGGTGTGGTTTTTGGTAGAAGTGGGGTTCAAACATGGGGAGAAGCAGTAGAGATGAGACGACTGCCGGTCCCCACATAAACACCAACATTCCTATGGTA
>NNCF01125867.1:458458-607598 GCA_002313205.1 Laupala kohalensis | reverse complement strand
TACATTTATTAAATTAATAGTTTATCTACTATTATTATTATTATTTATTTGGCACTACAGCCCTTTGAGAGCCTTGGCCGTCGCGGAGGGTAGAGCTCCGCGATTTCTTGAACCCGGCACTAGAGGGAGGAGATGTGGTCAGCATCTCGCTCCGGCTGGCTTTTGGGTCCCAGGATAGATCCTGGTACTCATTTGATAGCAGGCTGAGTAGACCTGGGAGCCAGTCTGGATGTTGAGGTGTAGTGAAAATCACCACCTCACCGGGGTTTAAAGCACAGCCATCCAGTTAGCGCTGACTGCCAATAGTTTATTTACTACTACTATATTTTAGTTACATAATAAGTACATTTTATTTAATAGTTGGACAATTTCATAATAATTTTCACAGTTATACTCCTAATTACTTACATTTAACAATTGTATTGTATTTTTTATTAATTAATTTTTAATATCCAATTTTTTAACTCCTTTCTGAATATGTGCTTTGATTGCATTTCAATTAGATTATCTGGTAATTTATTTAATAATTTTGGTATAATAATTTATAATTTTCTTTCTCCATATTTATTAATGTAATTAGGGATCTGAAAATTGTGTTTTTTCCTTGTTTCATGTTCATGTATTTCTAATATATTTGTATTAAACATATTTTTAATAACAATTCAAATTCATACATACATTTAATGTTTAAAGTTTTTTCTTGTGAGTATATTTTATTAATATTCTTTAATTTATCTTTACTAAAGAATTTTATTGCTTTATCCTGAAGTTTTTGTAAGATATTTATAAGAGAATTTGATGTTGATCCCGAGATGGAGATTCCATATCTTAAAACTGATTCGAATAATGCAAAATAAATTATTTTTAGTATCTGCCTTGGTGTAATTTCTATTATGCCGTTCATTCTCCATATACAGATTCTAAGTTTCTTTGTTATATACAAAGCATGCTCCTTCCATAAAAAGTTCTTATCTATAATTACACCTAAATTTTTAAGATTATTTACTATATTTTATTTATGTATTACTATTTTGGAAATGTTTGTGTATGCAGTTTATGTTGTGGAAAATAATTTATGCATCAGTTCTTTTGGCATGTGAAGTTGTAATATGTAATAATTTAGTTTTGCTTTTATTAATTTTAAATCGCTTTTCATGAATCCAATTTCGTAATTTATTAAACTCACTTTGCAAAATTTGTTATGCCCTATTTTTGTCTCTATTAAATGAAATTATGTTATCATTTACATTTTTTGATACATTCTTTTACATCATTTACATATATTATGTATAGTAATGGTGCCAAATAACTTCCCTGTGGAATGCCTTTATCCATTTTGATTCTGTCACTGAAGTTGTTCTCAATTTTAACTGTGTATGATCTTTCACTTAGATAACTCTTAAATAGTTTTAAAACGTTTCCTCTTATACCTATTTTTTCTAACGTTTCCCCAATTTTTCATGATCAATCATATCATATGCTTTTGACATATGGATAACATCATAATATGCTCACATTGATCTAGTCTTGTGTTTATTAAATTTGCAAATTTTTCTAAGAGATTTATTGTACTTTTGTTAGTTTGATATACGAATTGTTGATCTATAAAAATTTTGTATTTATCTATGTAATTTGTTAATTTAATCGAAATGTGTTTTTCAAAAATCTTTCCTATTGAATTTAAAATCGAAATTGGTCTACAGTTATCATAATTTAGAAAAGAACCACCTTTATAAATTGGTCTTATGATTGTCTGTTTAAGATTACTTGGAAATTCTCCTGATTGTATACTTTTATTGATTATAATTTTTTTTTGTGGGGCTTTACGGTTCGTCGACATCGAGGTCATTAGAATCCTAAAATTCTGTACAGGTAGGGAAAATGCAGTTACGCACTAAGGAGACCCAACATGACTCTCCCCGCGCGTGGAACTCGTCAAATATCTCTACCATACCCACTAAAAACCCTCCTGAATTACAACATATCAAAACATATCTCAAAACATATATCATTACATCAAAACATTACAACATGGAAAATGAAAGATACCCTAGCCTTCGCAACCTACTAGCATTGGGAACGAAAAGAAAAAGAGATGACCAAGGAAGGTCAGGAAAGAGAAAGAAAGGAGCCTGGCACAAGTAAGTGGAAGTAATGCCAGACTCAGTTCGGGGCCTCGTGTTTGCCAAACATATACTTACTAGGTAAGTCCCCTGGGAGGTTGATTACAATTATTATTAGTTGAATTAGTATATTTGCATTTTCTTTAATATGTTCAATTTTTTAAACATCTGTTCCTGGCGCTTTGTTACTGTCCATTTTCAAAATGATTCTTTTTATTTCCTCGCTTCTGGCAGGTAAAAAGATTTTATAATTATAATAAATGAAATAATAATGATGATGATAATAATAGTAATAATAATAAGAAGATTAGGTTACTATTGCACAGTAAAATTGACTGATTTTGTTTATGATAAGGATTCACCGGTTGCATACTTTTCAACTACGAAAATCCGAAAATGTCAGTGTAATATTTTAAATTAACTTCCAAGTGATGATTCACCTTCAAATAGTAAAGGAATGTGCCCAAATCTGGATTCCTCCCCTAAACCGGCCTACCCGGTCTCCTGTCTCTTCATTTTCATTAACTCCAGCGGGATGAAATGTAAATAATGGACTAGGCTCCTACTATTCCGCACAAGTGAGCACATGTCTTCAGTTTCTCTTGTGTCTTATAAATTCACCATTACGTGTTTTGACCGTGATAAATGTTTTTACATTGTTACTACATTCTTCGTTATTTCTCCTTGATTTTGGAAGTAAAGCATTTCGACTTATATATGTTTTTAAATAGTTAAGTTTAAAGGTAATGTTTTTCACTAAACCATTTCATTTTGAGGTTTGGTTGTAAATTTATTGGGTTTACAAATGTAAGCCGCGAACTGGACCCCTTATTTTTCCTGTTTAATCTCTGCCTGTATTTCTACACACTATAATTCTCTTGGAATTATCTTACATATTTCGATAGGATAACGAGGAAAGTTGATTAAAGATAGTGGAGACCATCTAAAATGGCTAAAGCTATTGATGCAGTTCGGAAACAGACAATGGATTGGAAGGTCAGTAAACAGTTAAATATTCCAACACCGTACACCTGATGAAGAAGCAAAATACAAAAATCAACCTACAGTTTTGGTTAATGATCCTGAGATTCACTATTTTCTAGCTATAGAAGTTTCTTTTGTTTTACTTGTAATAACTTACGAAGAATGACCGTACAATTGGCAGATAAATAACATTGGCCATTCTTTCAAAGATAAAATAGTCCAGAACAGAATGCTTGTCCAGTTTTACATAAATTGTTTTCTTACTTTTGTGAGAACAAATGAATGATAAAATAAATCAATAAAAGTGATAAGAGATATAAATTCAAACTTATTCTACACTAAATCATCAAAGTTGAAGTTCACTGCAGTTTACTTACATGGAAGTACATATCATACATAAATTTTATGTGTATCTGATCCCCCACTTTAGATATGAACCCTCAAATTTCAATTTTTCCGTAAGCTGGTCAATTTTGAAAAGTTATAAAACGATGGTAAAAATGTCAGGTTGTTTACTTGCCAATTTTGCATTGGATCAGGACATAAAATATATTTCAGCTTCTATACCCCTCTCAAGAAAATTGCACCGTTAAAAAATGCTGATCGGTCATTTACAAACGTAAAGTTCAATAACTGTAAGTTGATCTCTTTTTGTAGGTCCTTTGTCGAATCAAGCAATTATGGTAAACAGAGAACGCACAAAAATTGTGTTGAAACCAACCGCTGTGAATCAAATGTCTAGAAAAATTATGTCATTAGATTTTATTCCGTTTATGACGCTAATGTAAAATTTGGCATTCCTCAAGAAACATAAATTGCCGCCACTAGTAACAGGTATAAAAATAAAATTCCATCTACTGTGTGATCTTGATTCTTGAGATAAATAATAGTATAACTTTAATTCATTTAAAAATGGTCAAGTAACTAAAAAAAATAAGCTCCTCTTGAGATTGTTTGGCGCTTTAGCGCTGGATGATTAGCAAAATACATAAGCTCTGCCAGTTTTTCAGACAGCGTTCTCAACCGACATAATTAGAAATTGTAAGTACGTTTTCTCGTGGGTCTAGAATATCACACTCATTCCTTATTCGTACTCTTTGAGTTCTCCCTTTTCTGAAATAACTTTTTACGATCTTATTTTTTCTTGCATACTTCGGTGTCTTTTCTCTTAATTGCATTTTATACCGCAGTTAGTCCTTCACATTCATTTCTGTCTTTCTTCTTACACAAAATCGTTCATTCGTTATTTTGGTCAGTCTCATTCTTCTTTTTCATAACCGAGCTTTTTCTCTCTAAAATTAATTTCCCACCCTTCTCCTCTTCTTCGCCGTCTTCATCGGCCGCTTTGCGACACCGCGCGCTAGCCATGTTGATTTATCTGTAATTCATGAATACGAGCGGTGAGAGTGCAGGCGGAGTAATATCATTGCAGAAGAGGAGCAGCGAGCAGGGCGACCCTCTTCCCGTATTTCACAGGGGCTTCTCATGGCGCCGAGACGCTGGGTGTTGAAGCGAGCGTGAGAAACGATGGAATCAGGTGGAGGGAGACTTCACAGGAATGGGATGTTGGCGGAAGGAAGAAGGTTCAACAGATTGGAAAGGTAAAAACTACATTGCACAAAAATATCAGAATCCGTACTATCATCGCATATTGTAAAAAGAATATTAATAAAAAATAAAAGTTTCCTGCAGATAACTTTGCTGAGAGGAGATATATTATTTTTTATAAATATTGATCAAAGAATCGAAAAGACAATCCGCAAATGAAAGAAATTAAACGAGGATTTCAGAAGAATATCTGTACTGTTATATTAAGTATATTTGAATTTTACGGGTTAGTCGTAAAATCTTCAACCATCAGGTACAAATGAACAAAACGTTCAGTTGGGAGAAACATTAGACATATTTAAAGACTTGGAAATATCGGATTTCCAGCAAGATCGCGCAAAAATATATTTTGAAAATTAAATTAAATTAAGCGAGCTCGTATTGCTATTTGTCAGCAAATCTCTATGTTGAAGTGTTTTCTGAACGCGTTTCGTTTTTTTTTGTTTAACAAACATGGTTTATTCAAAATTGTTTTTTTATGGTGTAATACATTTACCATTAGTAATTAGTTTGAGGGATTTATCATTGTTGTTGGAAAAAAACCATTCTAATATATAAATGCGTAACGCGAAAGCGTGTCTTAATCACAGCTAAACCACTGAACCAATCGTGGTGAAATTTGGCAAGGAGACAGTTGAATGTTCAGGATAAACTACGCTACCTTTTTTAATGGGTGACAAGAAAGATAGAAATGTTTTTTGACAATAAATGTCGATAAAATCGGGAAGAATAGAGTCATATTACCGCACAGATAGAGGTAAGTGACAACTATGAATAGCAATATTGTTTGCCTTCAAAAACGTCCGTGACAGCGTATATCTATCTACAACACGTAACCTAAATTAACTATTAAACGTTTTTGAAAATATAAGTGTTAAAATAATTCAATTTAAGAGAATAATTTTACGAGGAAAAAATCTATTATCATAAAATTTAATGGATTATTTTGTTTTGTTTTGTACATTTAACAAAGATAGAAAAAGTAATTAATTTGCATTGTAAAATTTCGACGAATAGTTTAGATTTTACAAGAATTTTAATGAAATGGTGCAGTTGTGTAAAGTCTGTGCGGAAGCGAAAATTCGATCCGCGCAGGTCGCTCGAGATGGTCAACACTCAAATTTTGTATTAAATTATTTTTCTCATGATTTTGAAAAATTGTGTACATGTTTTTAAAAAACCAGAGTACAAGTATTTTGATTTTACAATATAGATAGATTTTATTTTTTCCGGTGTATAAGAAGATTAGTCTAAGAAAAATTTGGGTCAATGTCGGGTAACTTGGTTTTGTAAAGTGCACATTTCCAATTTTTTTAGTACATTTAATTGAATTTTTGGTGCATGTTTCTTTTTCATGTATATTTTCCAGTTTTTATGTTATATCGATCTGAGTCCTGATAAAAAGTTGATACATATGTACGAATTTTTGGAAATGTTATTTCATAATGTTGAAATTTGATCTATTAGCTAAATGACCAAAATAATTTAAGATGATATTTAAAGCAAAGAGCAAAATACACAGACAAAACGCGAGTCTCGAAAACTAACCTTGATTCGGTTTCAAGGAAATTTTCGGCATGTCGCTTCTGCAGCATTGATCGTTCGCTTAAGTGTGACACTAAGTTGACCTGTGAAATGTGCCATGCATCACTATTTAAAATGGATTTGATGTTATTATAATATTATCTAATGTTAAATTTGTTTCCCTAATTTTCAGTATTTCTCTTTTCAGTGAGTAAAAATTGGGTAAGAATGTTTTAACTGACTGACTCTTTAGCGCAGTGAGAAAACTGTTTGCATGTAACGCTCACCTCATACTCTTATTGTAAAAACTGACAATATTTATACGGAATGAAATTTCCTCTATATGTAATATATTCGGAATTAAATCCTCCAATGTTAACAATCTTTGGCAAAGAAATCCTTAACAGGAAATGAAACACGATCAACAATGTGGCATTCCGTTTAAGTAAATATGTACTGTAACTCCAACCAAATAAGCAGAATACTTTTTATCTTACAAATACATAAATTATGTTATACGGAACAAATATGGGTGACGGGACGGGATTTCGAATCCAAAACTTCCATCTTTGCATTCTGGAGTGTCACCACGACGATACCCCGCTTGCCTTCCGTGCGTACTACAATTGTTATTCAACTGGCGATGAATCACAGGTTCGATGCCCGGTCCCGTCTCCCATCTCATATAAACAAATAATTTATCTGTTTCCCGGCTGTTAACCGCAAGGTATTTATTTATCTTTATTATGTATCTTTATTATATTATATATATAATAAGGTTTTGTGAGTATATTTTTTACCTATGATAGTGAAAACTAAAAGGGTTGTAGCCATAGAGTTTTCTTATGAAGCACAATCGTTCATCTTAAAATATAGATTAGAGTTTAGTTTTATACTTTGTACCAAAATTTATTTATTAAAATTTAAGATATATAAAAAAGTATAATAACGTAACCTACTTTCTAAAAATGCAATCCGTTAAATTTAGCTGTATAATGCTAATCATTCTAATTATTCAGAATTTTTTAGGTAAGTTCAAGAACTAAATTATTATTTAAACATCTTATCTCAATCATATTACAATAGTATATTAAAATAATATTTTGGTAGTATGTGTATTACTAATGATCTAAAAAACTAAACGGATTATCGCCTTTGCGTTTTTTTTTTGTTTTTTTTTGCACATGATGCAGAGCCATTCAACTCACGATATAGGATAGTTTTAAGTCTGATACACCAATTCACAAAATTTTATAAGATGTTCAAGAAAACTACTCTGATGAAAACTTCAGATTTACAGACGTGGTGTTAAGATGTGTCGAGCATCAATCTTCTGTACCCGTTAATAGTGTGATAAAAAGACTGAAGTGACTCAGAACTCGCAAATGGAAAATCATAGAACTTTCGTGAAAGATGTAAGCTTTTACACAAAAAATATGTAAGAAAGAATGCAAGGTTGATTTTGTAATGGCAAGAGTTAAATTCTGGGGAAATCAGTTATTTCTGTACTAAAATGAATTGTAAAACACAAAACAAAAGAATTATCTAAAACTAAAAGAAAATTATTTTACACCTTATTCAATTGAAATACCACAGATGGTCCCTGCGGCCTATTAAAAGTAATATATTATTGTGTGTCGTTAATATTGTCTCAATACATGTCATTTGTTGTAATGTATCGCGTGAGAAAAAAAACCACTTTTACCACACTAAATACTTTAGAGTGTACTACCTTAATTTCCCGAAAGTTCATTTTTGCGATGACATATATATGAGTTTTATTTTTATAAAACGAGTTTTGAAAACGCGGAGAACTAGTTCTGGCAAAAAACATCTGCCAAAACTAATTTATGTCGTTTTTTTCGTCCTGTGCCGAATTCGGGTTTTGTGTGTAACATATTGTGTGTAACTATTCATCGCTGTTACGAAAGTTATGTGACTGTGAACATTCAATAGATATTAGGTTTGATTAGAGACATAGTTATCATCTAGCCCCAGAAACAAAGCACTTAAATTTTCAAGGTGACTTTTTTGATTATTTAACAGATGTACGAGGTTTCTGCGAGGTAAAATTTCAATCTATTTTTTTTCTCCATGTGCGAATTTTCCACTCCGGTTTAACTTGATTTTATTATAATCAAAGGTAAAAAATCTATATGTCAATATGGAAGGGAATGATTCTGAATTGAAGCCGAAAACAATGTTGGTCCGATGTTTTCCATAACAGGACTTCTTCGTATTGAAGAGTTCAAAATCACAATTAGAGATCTTGAGGACTCAATACAATGATGACGTGTTCCATCTCCTCATTGACGAACGCTACCTTAAATTTATAATTGCAATACACCGATTGATAAAAAATCTTCCTCGAGAGATTGGTACCTACCAATCACTGGTAGGAAAGAGCAATTGGGTTTCAGAGGGGAAGTCTCCAACCAAAATGTGGTGGGTTATGGTGGAGGTGCATTGGTGGTAGGAGCGGTTTTGTATTGCCGCTAGCGGCAGCAGCAGTGCGTGGGTTGCTTCGGTGCGCGTCTTGGGGTCAATGAGTCGGAAAACACGCGCTCATAAGCCTTGTTCGCTCGACTGGAGGCCGAGAGTGTGGTGGAGGAGAAAGCCCAGGAGCGTCGTGAAAGGCATGTGAGGCAATGGAAACAGTGAGGAGACAATGGCGTTCAACTACGCTTATGCTTATTCTGCCACATGGCTCGCGTGAACGAGATGATCACTTCCGTGCACAGTTTATTCTCCGGGGGAAAGCATTAATGACGCGTAATTCACTACCTCAAATATTATTTACGAACGCGAATGTAACCATGGGTTAAGCGATAAAAATGAGAAAATATAGTACTTTAATAACAGTTTTTTTATTTACACTCAAAATATTCAATACAATGTAACTTGAAAGATAAAGGGTTCCAAAGAAGGTATGCCATAATGTACACAGTATGTATGTAAGGTAAGTTTGAAGAAAAAAACATGTTTCTACAAATAGTATTATTTCAAAAATTCCTTTACTTTTGTTCCTTTTGTATTATGCTTTTCTTGCATACAAATACTAAGGTTAGCAATAATTATTTGAAACAAATTTACTAAAAACGCAGCACTGGGATGACCCCCTTCCCCAATAGCGTTTGAAAGTTACAAATTCTGATATTCACAATACGCCGCAATTGGCTCGATTGAACTCAAATCGACTTAGGATGCATTCTACAACGGGAACTTTACGAGTGGATGTTTATGAATTACGACGTATCTCAGACCCTTTTAATTGTACTTAACACTTAGTTATTTGGCGGTAGACAAGAAAAAGAAGAAATTCTACACTCTTCAGAAAAATGTTTACAAATTAAAGTTGTACACTACTGATAACATAAAAGAGCCCGTTTATTTTTCTAACTCCCACGCTCTGACCAGTTTTGGATCTGTTAGGTTTGCAACGGATCTCTCTTCTTGCTTCCCCTTCGAGAGGGGAAGATTCGTTCGACCAATCGTAGGTCTATTTGAAACGGCGCCTATATTTGGAAGACATCGTGCGGCGGGTAAATCGTAACGAGATAAAATGTTTCATTACACCGCTATTAAAGAAATATTTTGTATTTTTTTATTATACACATTTTGGACTTCTATAACAAAAATATTCTGTATATTCTTGACTTCAATAAACTTTACCATTCTCTATATTTAAACGACATCTCGAGATTCGTTGTCTCGAGAGGTCTTCATAGGCAATGTAAATGATATTAGACTTTCTATAAAAAACGTTTGCGTAATATTGTGATAAAATATAGTTTTTAACAGAATTTGAATATAATTGCAAGATATCGTATGGAATTGGTATAATTCGAATCACAAATTACTTATAAATATTCCTATAATTTCTTATATTTATACAGTGAAGTAAAGAAATCAAATCTCATTGCCTACAAATGATGTGTATTGTCGAAAGTCATTTCACATAATTTGCGATTCTCTTAAGTTTTTCATATATGTGAAAAGGAATTAAATAAATATAGAAAACGTTTGTCTCAAATATGAACTAATAACACAAAAGTTTAATTCTCGAGTTATAAATAATATAAAACTACTTAAGGAACAAATAAATTACATCTTCTAGTGACATATTTATCCACGATATAACAATTTGGTAGTAATCGTGCAACCTAAAAAAATAATCAGAGATCAATAATATGAAAACCTCGTTGACGAATTTTTTTACAATTGAAATACTTTATATATTCTACATACTTAACTCATTCCTCATTTATAATGTTAGTATCGATATTCCGTATTATTTATTGATTTCCAGAGCAGGGAACGAACATTGTCATTTAGAAACATTATTTGCGGGTATATAACATTTTACGAAGCAACATGGATGTTACATTTGTGAAGATAAACGTATTACTCAGACATTTAGTATAATATTTACAGTAAATTTAAATCGAGCTAACAATGTCGCATTTTGTTTCATGTTAAGATATTGTAACTTGTAGTTCCCCGTATTCCTGATTCAGTGTCATATTATAAGGACTTGTTATTTTCAATCTAGAAATCTTCTCCAGTTAACATAAATTTTTGCCGTCAATTCTACAGGGAATTTCATATTTTCAGAAAGTGCTCAACAAATATGGGATATTATACGAAATATGTTTTTTCATTGTAATATTTATGTTACTTATGCATAATATTTTAATGGCGTTCTACTGTTTACTGGCTGTAAAAATAAAAATTTAGATCGCTGAACTTTTCCTCTCAGACAAACGACGAAGGCGCCAATGACACGTAATTTCGTTTAACAAATAGAAGAAACTTTTATTTTTGATTGTCAAATGATAGAGCAGGAACAACGAAGAGATTTTGAAAAATGAAACTCGCGGAGAGGAATACATTTTAGTTTTATGTTAGTGTAATATGCATTATGACTCTGAAGGGCTAAACCTTCACAACATCTAGGGTTTTCCTTTTTCCTTTTTAATGTTTGTAGAAAAAATAAATTTATCTACAATAATGTAGTGTAATTAGAAAAAATACAAAATAAGAATACAGCGACCCTGAAGATGATTCTAAACTAGCATCACAACATTGACCACGCACGATTAAATTGCAATAGACTGTTTAACAAAAAATAAAGTAATTGATTGTTTATAATAAAATTGCATAATTAATAGAGCATATACCTTTTTCTTTAGTAAATATTGTTCTCCAAATGTATAATGTTGTAAATCTAGATGCTATATGAATAAATATTTATTGAAAATATAGTTTGGATATATATTAGACCTGTTTGCTACTCAATATTTTTATTAAAATAAAGTTTTAATACTTGGGGTATAATTACGAACTCGTGAATTTTAGTATCATTGTTTTCTTTAAATATAAATTATTTACTTTTAAATTCAATATAATTTTTTTTTTGCACATGTTTATTGAAATTCTGAAGAACGTTTCTAAATTCCTCGCAAAATATATCATTGAACACTTCCATTTACACATGAAAAAACTAAAATATCGAAACTTAAAGGGAAAGTGAATAGAAATTTGTTTGTAGAAGCTTTGTCGTATCGTCGGCAACTTTGCTAAGATGAACTTTGTCCCTGCCACGTTGCCATGTATGTTGTAATGTTACGTTGCCGAATTGACAATTACTCATGTATGTTTTAAGAGTTTCCTAAGCAATGTGAGCGCATGAATTGAGGTTTCGTTCATTATAGCTCCCAATCAGATATTACGAGCTGAATTGTGGTATAAACCATTTTCAAAAATCAGTTCACAAGTGTCACCGGGATTGAAACCCACCTTGTCGTCACAGAACAATAATAGCAGTTATGTAGTGTTCTCTGCCAATTACACTTTTGCTGGAGGAGGTAAAATGTCTGTTGAAAATTTCGAACAAATAAATAGCCACACTCATTATAATTATAATTAATTGCCTTTTCATGAAATTGCGCTCAATGATATTCATCGAATTCCTCCTTCAGTATTTGCTTTTTGTAATTTGACGTACAATAAATACCGAGTGTCATTAATAAATACGCATTTAATTGTTAAATCACTTCGCTCTGAACGTCGGTGGTAAACGGACGCATCGTGTAGGTCCGATCTCTCTCGACAGTGCGATAAGTGTGTGTATGTTCGATCAGTGCTACGATATTGTGCCAGTACTTGGAGGAAACATAGTGGAAATTACTTTTATTTAATAGTGCTAGAATATTATATTGGTGACAACAATTATCAAATAGTGATTTCTACTGTGAACAACGTAGACGTGCAGCCCTCCACAGCGTCATGTAGTGGCAACATGGACGGTGCTGTGACCTTAACTGCTCTTCAGTCCGGTAGCATGCAACCAGGACAGTCCACAGAACCATCATTTAACATGAATATTCATCCCTAACATTCCAAATGTACCGGATATGATAAACTTTATTTGCGAAGTACTAACAAAAGAAGAATTTCAAATCAAATCAATGTCCTGTGACAAAATAAAAATCTTACCAGAAACTGCAGGCACTTACAGAAAACTTGTTAAAAATCTATTTAACAGTATACTTATTTTTTATAGGTACCAACTGAAAGAAGATCGCGCATATAGAGTCGTAGTACGTAATATATGCATCATTCAGTGGACAAAGAAGATATAAAAGTAACTCTTTTAGAAATAGGTCACAAGGTCAGAAATATAATAAACGTAAGACACAGGGTAACAAAGGAACCTCTATCCTTTTTTTCCTGTTTATTGACAATAAATTTTAAGTTTATTTATTTATTAACGCAATAACAGGTGTTACCAATGTTCGCACCCTACTCAATATAGTAGTAAAATTCGTACCTCCCCACATGAAACGTGAAATAGTACAATGCAAGCAATGCCAGCGATATGAACATACCAGAGGGTGCTGCGCCTATACCCGTCGCTGTGTTACGTGCGGAGAGAGCCATCCTTTTGAAAATTGTAAAAAGGATAAACGTATTCCAGCAAAGTGTACTTAATGTGAGGGCTGCTATCCAGCTAACTATGAAGGTTGCGAAGTATATCAAACCATTCTGAAGAAAAAGGGTTACTAACAGGACAGCTAGAACTTCGTAGCACGAAAGTACTTTCCTACTAAATGAAACTTTTGAAGGAGGTACGCGCCCAAAAACCCACTTACAAGTGAACCTTCGAAATGAACACTCTCAGGTTACCCGGCCCAAAACCTGTGCTCAAGCTGTAAATCCCAACCCAGTAAACCACAGTCCCAACCAGTTTGATGAATTCGTATCTATCTTACAAATCTCCTTCCAGAGATTCGAGAACGTTTTAATCTAGCAAAGCCAACAAATAAATTCCCTTCTGAACCTAATAACATCTCTTATCCCTAAACTATCCAATGGGTAAATATCTATATTTCGCAACTACCTCGTCACAAGTAAATTCAACAGCTGAAATATTACGTAATTTTCCTCTGAGAAATGGCCAAGTTATCTTACAATTAATTACCTTGGCAATAATGAAACTTTATCCATATGTGCAGCTCATACAAAATAGTGTCCTAAAATACAAATGGACTGTTCCAGCACAAAAACGAACTGGAATACTACTTGTATGACTCGGACATCGAAATCATGTTGATCTCAGAAACTAACTTCACTGACAAAAGTTACCTCCACATTAAAGGATGTAACATATTTAGCATGAACCATCCAGACGGTACAGCTCATGGTGAAAGCGCCATACTTGTACGACAAAATGTGCGTCATCATGTTTATTCGCATTATCATGAAGACTTTCTATAAGCTACGTCAATACAAATCTACGACGAATTTGGTATCCTCACCGTTTCATCAATATATTCCCTACCAAAACATTCAGTTAAAAAACACAATTGGAGAGTTTTTCTCTATACTTGGATCACGATTTATCGTTGGCCGTGACTATAATGCAAAACACAACTACTGGGGTTCGAGACTTACAAATCATAAAGGTAGAGAACTATACAAAACAGTAATATGTCAGCGCCTGTCAACGTTCTCAACTGGTAAACTAACATACTGGCCCACAGACCCAAAGAAAACTCATGGTACTCTCGACATTTTTTTAGGGAGAGTTCTCTGTCAAAGTATCATTGAAATCTTCTCATCCTTTGTTCTATCTTTAGACCACTCTCGAATAATCTCACTTATCAGTTCAATCATACCATAAATCGTACCAAAGAACAATTTCTCTGCAACCGTAAAACAGACTAGAACAAATTCAATTTGCAGGAAACAGGGCTAATCTTCCTCTAAAAACTTCCTTTGACATAGACGAAGCTACTGAATACTTTACCAATTCCACACTGCAACAATGTACTCAACGTCCATTGAAGAGAGTGTAAAACTCAACCAAAATGTACAAACTGAGATTCGTAATCTTCTACGTCATAAACGTAAATTAAGAAAAATGACAACATACAGTCCCACCGACAAACGCTTCAATGGATCCTAAAAGTTGAAGCGTCTTCTACGAGAAATCAGAAACGTTCCTTTCCGAAGAAAAATGGAATCATTAACTGCAACTGAGGTGACTGACTATCAACTATGGAAAGTAACCAAACGTGCGAAAACACCACAGCAATCTATACCTCCAATCAGGAAACAAGATGGAAGCTGGGGTAAAAGTGACCAAGAAAAGGTAGCTACATTTGTAGAGCATTTCTCACAAGTCTCTGAACCGACTCCTTCAGATATAACAGACGAAGAGGAGCCTGATATTAAACATTTTCTGGATGTCCCCCCGTAGATGGCTAATCAAATCCATTCATTCAAGTCAAAAAATTTGAAAGCAACTGCAGAAACGTCACCCCCATTAATCTTCCGGCTACGCCTTTCTCACGGGAATGATCTTCAAAAACTTACCAATGAAAACCGTAGCCCTAATTACTTCAATATTTAATGCAGTTTTGAGGGTATGACACTTCCCCTCACAATGTAATATAACACAGATTGTGCTGATCCAGAAATGAGGGAAACCAACACAAGAAGTAACATCATACAGATTTATAAGTCTGCTACTTGGCCTCTCAAAAGCGTTTGAAAAACTTTTTTTACAACGTATCTACCCAATCCTGCTCACTCTATATCTTATCCCCACCCACCAGTTCGGATTAAAAAAACACTTCACAATACAACGGGTACACAGAGTTGTGGAGATAATCCGAAATTCCCTAGAAAACAAACTTTATTGTAAATACTGTATTTTTAGTCAAGCGTTTGACCGAGTCTGGCACATGGGACTTTTATACAAAATTAAGAAATGCTTACCATATCCGTTTTATATCTTTCTAAAATCTTATCTTTCTACAAGGATTCATCGGATAAAGTTCTATCAGGGACTATCTGAACTCATTCCCATTAAATCAGGAGTACCTCAAAGAAGCGGCGTGGGACCCATCCTTTATCTTCTCTACACCACTGATCTACCGTCATCAGAAAAGGTATCGACTGTCACTTTCGCCGATGACACTGCCATCTTCATGGTTCAAGAAGATCCGAAGGAAGCCTCCAAAATCCTACAAGAGCACTAGGACAACTTGACAGACTGGTTCAGAAAATGGCGCATCAAAATAATCGAAGCCAAATCTGTCCAAACCACATTCACCCTCTATACCCGGAAATCGTACTTGCCAATAAACCAAGAAACACAGTTAAGTGTCTAGGAATGACTCTAGACAGACGACTTAACTGGAAAGAACACGTAAAGAAAAAACGAAAACAATTAGATATAAAATTCAAAACTATGTCCTGGTTACTAGGTCGAAAATCACCACTATCACTTCATAACAAGTTACTGATATACAAAGCAATACTTAAACCGATATGGTCCTATGGAATACAACTGTGAGGAACTGTCTCCACCTCTAACATTGAAGTTCTACAAAGATTCCAGTCCAAAACTCTACGCATCGTCGCCGACGCACCATGGTACATCACAAATACAACTCTCCATCAGGTCTTGCGCATCCGAACAGTAAAGCAAGAAATTGCAAGATACAGCTCAAATAATATAAACAGACTCAACATATACCCCTATTATCTCGCCATGAATCTGATTGACTATACTGACCATAGAAGACACCTCAAACACCGCCATCCTTTAGATTTAGTGACTAGATTTTAACTACATATTTTCATTTTCAATGTTCAATTTTCTTTTCTCAATGTTAATTTGAAGTATCACTGCTGAGTGTTTACTTTATAATTATGTATTTTTAATTTTTACTTTTACTCTTTGTGCAATATTTGCCTAATATTCAATTTGTAAGAACAAATTGCAAATAAAGATTATGAACAAAATTATTAAATAATAAAGATTATTCTAAACAAAATCACTTTTCTTTTAACAATGTTTAATGCGTATTGCTATCGGACGCCCTTTAGTATCTTTTAATAATCATTGTTGCCGAGGTATTATACTCACGTGAACAAATTCTGACTATGTGAAAGGAGAAATAATGCGGTAAGTGAACTGCACAGGAAAAAATAATAGATAACCTTTCAAAAAACAAGTTTTTATTTACATAATGTACTGGAACGAATAAATATGTTTAGGTTTGTACAAAGGTAATGCTAATACTCCCATACATATTTCACGCTAATTGATCCTTACAAAAAAATACGTACTTTCGACCTTTATCGCTGAGAATGATTGTTTTTAAAAAGCTTGTCGCGCGAAGTGTAAAGAAAATACATACTTCGGTAAGTACTAACCAACCCATCACTATCCTATGAAATTTATTGGTATCCACTTCTATGAACACTTGCAGTGAGTGGAAAAAATAATTCGTGATGACCGGCATGTAACGATCGAAGACGTAGCGCGTGCTGTATGCTGTTCATATGGTATATGCCTCTTAAAATATCATACATGAGCAATTGCACTTTCTTAAAGTTTGTGCACAATGAGTGTCTTGCCAGTTGTCTGAGAAACACAAAAAGAACAGTATTAGTCTCTCTCAGTGTAGCTCCTCACTCGGTACACTAAGGAATGAGAGGACTTCATGGCATGAATTGTTAAGTGGGACGAGTATTGGGTTCACCACTTTCAATCCGAATTCAAACGATCTTCCATGGAATGGAAACATTCCACCTCCTGAACAACAAAATAATAGTTCAAACGATTCCATCAGCCCGCTAGAATATGCTCACTGTGTTTTGGGACATGCTAGGGTCATACCGTAGAAATTCAGCCTCCCGGCGAGACTGTATGCCACGTCGTACTGCACTACTCCGCGGGAACTCCGACAAGCCGATGCATCGCCGTGAGCGACCTGGACTCCTAATAGAATTTCTTCTGTATGACAATGTCCGCCCTCACACAGCAAGACCAACGCAGGAGCTGTTACGAACATTTCGTTGGGAACTCTTGGAACATCCAACGGACAGCCCCTCTTTGATTTTCATCTGTTTGGGTACCTAAAACTCATTTGGATGGCCGTCTTTATGAAACTGATGATGCCGTAAACCAGTACGTTACTCATTGGCTGCGACAGCAACCGAATGACCTCTTCGCCACCGCCTTTCAACAACTTGTAAAGAGACGGGAAAAGTGTCTCACTGTACTCGGTGATTATGTCAAAATGTGAAATAAATGTCAGGAAGTTACTATGATTATTATTGCCACTATCTAGCTTGGCGACTTATTTATTGACTTACATACTCGACTGTTTTCTGAAATTTGGCATCCACTATTCTGATCCACGGTATAACTTTTATATTTTTTCCATTATGTTTACAAAATGTTTACAAAAGTGTAGTATTACAACTAGATGGGATTCCAGGTATTAAAATCGCATGGTTTTAACCCGATTTCATCTTTAATACTGTCTTTTCTGTTGTCACACGTATGACCGAACCATATTCCCTAGGACTTCCATTGGTATGGCCAAATCTAGTCGTTCACTCCGTGAGAGAGTTCATCTCAATCTCTTGTCTGCTTTTTCCTTACCAGAGTAACGTTGTCCAAACAATGTCACTTATTTAATACCTTCTTGATTCATATCACAGACAGTTATCATGTATAATGTTCGATGGCATTGGTCCCGAAAGCAATAAATTTGGGCACCCAACCTTGATCTGCTGTATGTGTCACTTTCGACCCATTGCTGTTTATACATGACTGTTCATTAAATATAAAGAATACATGTTTTAAATATATTTAGGGCCACCCAGTCGTATCATGGTGTACAGTAATGTTTCCCGCCAAACACCAAAAATGCATTGCTGATACCTACTATCCCGTTACGCAATGTATTAGTCCGAGAGGCAGCGTCACAAATTAGCTCTCATTTCGTTCAATTAAATTCAAAAGGATTTTATTAGACATCATTTTTTTATATTCATATACAAACAAACACATTGCAAAAACTATTGGCGGGGCTGAGGGCCCATGCACCTAAGTTTAAGCCCGAGGATACCGTGGGCTGTGCATACAGTACCCTGGTATTCACTCTCAACGAATGTTCTAGTTGCTTGTTGCTAGGTATTTAAGTTTAACGAAAAAATAGAAAAAATAATAAAAAAACTAGAATAATGAAACTAGGCGGAATAATGCAACTAGAATATTCGTTGGGAAACACGGAAAACCAACTGTCAGGATAAGCAAGTACAATACATATATAACAACAAAGTATGTTTAGGTAATAGTAATAAAATTAACTATACAGTAATACTTCAGAAAATAATAATAATTAGTCAATAATAAGCTAAGAAATATGACTCATCTTCTTGTCTTTTTCTTCATTCTTCCTCCTACTTTTTGAGTTTCCAAGTAACCTGAAACATATGTAAGAAGGGGCGGAATAACAATCTTGCGAAATTTCCAAAATGTTTGTTTCTTCTTTCCCCCTGACAATACTCAAGAATCTGCTCACGAGTTACACTAGCGTTGATCTGTTATCCCTCATAATTTCTATTGCCAGATCAATATTTCTTGTTCGTTCGCTATAATCCCCTTCGGAAAGCAATTCGCTTCGATTGTGTTCGGTTTCGGTACAAAACAATAAAATGTGAATCCATTCCTCTTCTGCGCAGAGTGGACAAGTGTTATTTAACTCGCTTCGTAGTTTTCGGATTTTCCAACCCCCCAATCTAAACCATGCATACCCTGCTCTATCTGATTTATTTAACTAGTCAATATATGGTTTACGTCCCCATTTCCCAGCGATCACTGTTTGTACTACAAGAGAACGCTTTTCTAATCTGTCGAGTGCTGATTCCATCTTATATAGTTTCTGGAGTTTTATTTTTATGCTTTCTAAAATATTCGCATAATTGTATTCATTTACGTGCAAAGTCATAATTCATTTAAAATAAATTTAATTTTTGTGCACCATCCGACATCTCTATTGTTTTTGTAAAATTCTAGTACAATTCATTCTTCATACCACTTATCAAGAAGCCAATATTTCAGCGATTTTAATTTTAAGGTACCGTTTAGTGAATATTCTCCGAATTCCCACAGAATTAGCTATTACCTGTGCTTGTAGAAACTCCTAGAAGGTGTCTCAGTTAACCGGTCTGGAGGGAGGAAGTATCCCCTATTCCCCATAATTCTGCTCCGTATGCTATGATGGTACTAATTCTGAATTAAACATTTTATCCGATAGCTTTGGGGTAATTTCAGAGACTCTAATGGAACATTTTTTTAATCCATTCAGCGCAAACATATCTTTTCTTTTAGCTCTTTTTTTGTGTCTACAACCTAGATTCATTGACAGCTGTACCGCTAAGTATGTAAACTCTTTAACAATATCTAAGGTGATACCATTGAATATTCATTATTCTTCTTTGCTTAATACCCACTCGTTTTTTAATACCATTATTTTTGTCTTTTTAACATTTTGTTTTATTTTTCTATCATTGCAAAACTTGCCTAGGGCATCTAAGCCTCTTTGGAGTCCCACTTAGGATTTAGAAAAGATGACCAAATCATCCGCAAATAATAATGCCGGTATAGACCTTCCTGAGTGTGTCACAATAGGTGCCTCAATCTGCACGATGTTAAAATAGTCAATAACAACACCAACAAACAGGATAAAAATCAGTGGAAAGAGGACGCATCATTGCTTCACACCAATGTTTACAGAGCAAACCTTTGTTGTAGAATGCCTGTCGATTTTAACACATGCGCTGTCTGCATGATAAATTACCCTTAGCATGTTGATGAATTTTTGTGAGAGTAGTTTTTTCCTAGGATTTTCCAAAGAATTGCTCTATCTACTGTATCGAAAACTTTTATTGCGTGAGAATACTTGCATGTCTCTGCCAGCGGATGTTAAGCTATTGTCTAAAAAAAAAGAACCGGGTAGTTTAAATCTCCCAAAAGATTTTTTTCTGAACAACGGTGTGTAATTTTCCGAGATTTCTTTCAAAGTTTTCCAAGAATTTAATTTTCTTGTCTTCAGTCTATTTAATGAGAGGGAGTACTGTAATTATGTCTTTCCGCGACTGCCTCGTCACCTCTGCCTTCAATCGGAATTCAAGACATAATGCCATGTGATGCGAGACTATCTTAGATTCCTCCCAAAAATTGTGTAATAAATGCAGAATATGTTTTGATGGTAGGACATAATCTATAACGCTTTTTTGCGTTATTTATAAATGTTATTATTGATAAAATGTTATATTACCTTCCCGATCCGATCCGGAAGTTCCATTTTATATTTCAAGATTATGCTTGCTACAGAAGCTTAATAATAATTTTCCTTCGGTGTTGCATATTTTATCCTTGCTATATTGAGATGGACTGTCCGAGATAAAAGTATTATCATCATTGATTGATATGTATATTGACTCTTCACCAATACGGGCATTGAAGACCCCCATGATAATGGACCCTGCTGTCGGATATTTAGTTGAAATATCATTTATTATTGAGTCTAATTCATCGAAAAGAGGTTCATTGTGGTATTTGGATTCCCGTGATTGAATATAGATAACTAACATTATGATATCTAAGATATTGAAACTTGGTATTTCTATTTTCACCGCAATTACACCCTCCAATTCAACAATGATTTCTCGAAAACTATGTATATTACTATTTTTGCACGCTATGGCAACGCGCCAGGATGGCGACCGCGCTTTCCGGTCCTTCGTAATGTCTTAGTTAGAGAGGAGTACCCAACTATTTCTAAACTTTGTCCTGTTTTCGTCCTAGTCTCCACAAGCCCCAAATACGAAAACTTTTCCAGAAATCTCAGAAAATCCCCCTGAGCTAGCTTGCTAGATAACCCTTCAATATTCTCGTATTGGCAGAGAAATCCTCCGCGATACGTGTATGGTCACCACTCAGGTGTGTGGAGGCCGCTCTTAGCATTACCTCTCGCTTTTTGTAGGATGAGAACTTCAGAACGATGGGGCGACGTTTTCTCTTTCTTCCTGTCCGGTGGGCACGCTCTATGTCGTTGTGGGAGAGTTTCGCACCTATTCGGTTCGCAACATCCCTCACTAATCTCTCCAAGTCCTCCCATGTCTCTCCTGCCCAAACACAACGAGATTGTTCCGTCGAGACTGGTTCTCGAGGTAGTCCACCTTTCGAGACAGAAAACTGTTTTCTGTCTCCAGGGCTGATACCCGAGATTCTAGGCTATCTAAACTCTGCTGACAATTTTTCATCTCCAACAGAAGCTCAGGGATCTCAGCCATTCTCTTCAGAACGTCCCTGACATCAGAGCGGAGGTCCTCCAGGATGGAGTCATTGGTTCCCGGTCCTAGATTTAATCCTCCTACAACTAATAAAACACATATCGATGTTGAAGATAAAATAGTGAGAAATAGCTTGATGCAAATAATCTTGTTTTAAAAAAATGTCATTTGTTCTTTTAAAAAATACGCTTGAAATTTAAGAAATAAAACAAGGCACTCTACTTCTGCACTGTGCGCACTTCGAAATCGAGAACTTTCACCGTGGAGCTCACTCCAAACGGGAGCTCCTTTCGAGCACGTCTGCTCTCCTCCGTTAGCAGGCAACTATCCTCTCATTTCAGTAGAGACCAATTTTTGCACACATTATCAGTATGTCTAAACTAAGAGGTGATAATTGGTCTGCCGGTTGAGTAGCGCTGAATGCAATAGCTGTGACGCTATAAACATAGTAAAAGAGAGAAGATAAGTAATTTCATTAGACACCAAATCAAGTGCAGTTGAAAGTTTATTCATAATAATTGTCCGAAAAAGTAGTCTGTGCCTCTTGTGATGCTGGGTTCCAAGTCTGCCGGGGGAAAGTTTCTAAGATACCTTATTCTTAATTTTACAAGGGTAAAGATCATTTTTATTTATAAACATTAATTATACATTCTTTAATGATGATTCATAATAATAATTAAATATAACTATGAGTCCAAGTAATTGAATTATAAGATAATAGTAATACTAATGATAATAATAATATTAATAATAAATTAGAAATAACGTATTCATAAATCCGCTCTGATGGCTGTGGCAATTTAGCTTTGTTGAGACATTGAGCACGAAAATAGGTAAACGATACTGCGCGGCGAAATCTCAATTAAACAATGAGGATCTTCTCCCCACTTCACGGACTAGTTGTGAGAAATATATGTTCAATTAATCTGTTTCAAATTAATTGCGAACCGTTATTGAGAGCGGAGGATTCTCCACATGAAGTGTTCGCTAATCACGATTGACTCCTCCATCAGTACACAAGCATTATGTGCCTTCTATAACTATATTAACGTATAAGAATTGACAATTCATGTTCTAGAACCGCATTCTGAGAAGTCCTCAGAACTTTTAAACGCGATCAGAGCCTTCCCCAAGTGTGTATACGGACAATTGATTATTTCGAATGAAAATTTGAATATTAAGAAGTGACTACATCCCCTATTGCACACGATATTCCATATATTCGGTTTCATTTCCATATTTTGCACATATTCGGCTTCATCTCCATCGTTTCTGCTCAACAACTCTCGTTTTCACCCTCTATCTCTAATAGATTTTTCTTCTTGTTTTTAATCTCAAAACTAATTAATAATCAAGAAACACGAAAAATAACTTGTAATACATAAACATTAACAATGACTTGATACCGAAGTTTTAAATTGTCATAACTCTGTCAAAGCTGGGTCAGTTTTGCTCAAATTTGTCACACTTACTATGCTTTTTCTGATATGCAGCAAATTTACAGTTCATTCTGTATAATCTTATTCTCAAGTATGAGATTCATAAAGCAGCGGTTTCAGATTCATATGGTCCCGTTAGCAATCATCTCAGTCACGGTCCACGGGAGTTAAAGATAGATAAACGCTTGTTAGTGCTATGATAACTAATATTTTGAGGAATTTTTGAACCGAAATAGAGAATGAGCTCCGACAAAAATAATTGTACTTGTAAGATTGTACATGAAGAGACACCATTACACGTGATCGCAGATATTCACAGTAATTGCGGACAAATTAACTGAAGTTGAAACCGTTGTTTGGACAATAAGAGGCGATCAACTTCAAAAATGTGAGAGTCCACATGTTTCAAACCTACCTCAGCTGAGACTTGACAAGACACAGTTCGAGATAAGATCTTATAATGGCGCCAAAATCTCGTTACAGTATATGAAATTTACGTTTGGAACCACGTCCTCTGATAGCCAGACCATGTCTTAAAAATAAACCGTTCTTAGACATCAGTCAACAAATCCTTGCTTCTGACAATGTTTCTCGTGGTCGGTACACATTTCCACCCGGTCGCACTTTAATTTACACTCATTTTAACTATCTATCTGCGCGACGGAAGGTCATACTGTGGTGATGTAGATGGTAGTGTGCAGGGTTGAACAAGAAAAACGGCAACGCTTACAGGCCACCGTCACCGTCAATATGTGACCCTCCTAAACTTAATGTTATAAAATACACGAACTATTCAAAGAAATGAAGCAAAACATTTGTACTTGTTCAATCACTCACACAGAAGGGGAATTAAAATCATTGAATGCTAAAGAGGAGCAACATATTGCATTCGCAGCAACTTCAAGAAAACCCATTCCCATGAACTTTCGTCTTCAGTAGTAACAAAGTTACATGAATCGCAACTGACGGAATTATAAATATCTAACTTACCCACATAACTGGTATCCAGCATTATAACTTCGTGGATTTCACACAGTGATTGCTCGCAACTATGGCATTCCCAGACCGCAACTACTAAGCACTAAAATAAATGCAATGAATACTATTAAGATTAATTTAAATGGACTTAGCGAATAACAGCAGATAGCGAATGAAAAGTTTGCCTCCCTTGAACAGTCTTCTTTTCTAACATTCCTTCGAATACATAATATCTTACCTTCCTACGAGCCAATGCTACGCTATAATATTTCCATGTAAATTAATTTACCCTATTTTGTTCATGTGGTCTTAGGTGTTGTTACATTTGTTGTGTGAGAATTCCTTTTTTATCTTTGTTATTATTGAAAGATTTGCCAAAACTGTTGTAATTTTGTTCAAAAGAGGGAATGAATTTGAAGATTTTATTTTCTTATAGTGGTGAAAATCATAATATAAATCTAACAAACTTTCCTTCATGTTTTGTTTTTACATACTCTTGCATATTGTTTTTCAGCAAGTTCATATTGTTTTATGAGTACCTCTAACATTTGAACCATTGAATTTTGGTTTAACTGTCAAAGGGAAGAAGTTGAATTTATTACGTCTTTTTGTTTTTAATCTGGAGGGACTTCATTTTATTTGAGAACATAATTTGAAAGATAAGAATTTAAGGACGTCTTTTGAATTTAGATTTTCGTAACTTCTGTGCATACTACGCCGTTGTGACTGACCAATTGACTGACATTCATCGCCACAGAGAATACGTCATAGAGCCATGAATGTTGTTCTTGTATGGCAGAATATAGGTAAAAACAATAAATTTTTCGATATTTCCAAAAAGCATGTATTGTAATGGAATTTGTATTTTCATCAAGTGATAAATAAAACTATATTTTGAATAAACGCCCAGCTGTGCGTTATAGTCACGAGCGATGCTCCGAAAGCAGTCGTCAGGTGTGGGGTCCAGTCTGCCAAAGCTATACAAGTCAGTGGAGTGATGCGCGAGGCAACAACGCGTGTGACTGAAATCCATCGCTGGTCGCTAATTTTTAGCACTTGATGGAGGCTGAGTAAATAGTTTTAAGCGTTTTAATACAATTGTAATGTGATCATGGCATTCTTCTGAGTGCGACAGAATAAATTTTATTCCTTATAATGTGTCTGGTCGTTTTAAGCAGTGTTAAAAATCTCATATTTTGCAAGTAGAAGCTTGAAAATAACAAATGTTGTCGCAAACACAGCAGAGATCATTAGCTGAATAATAATTATTTCAATGAAGTCGAATTATTGGCAAAAACCGTAAAAATAACACGCTTTTTGAAACATTTCAGGTTTAATAAAATTAATATTAATTCATAAAAACATATTTTCACTTGGGTATATGCAATACAAAATTAAAAATACAAAGGTGGTAACTGCATTTTTTGTTGTACTCTCCACAGCTATTAGAAGTCAGGGATCTGTAATAAAAAATCCGGTAGTAGTTCAGGACCTATCCTACTGCACTTCTACGCATCTTCAATAAGCTCTCACCGTTCAACCCCTAAGCTTCATGATAAGCTAAATCCAAGTGTTTTCTGCTACATCGAGTGACACAATGACCATTACGCTCAAATACTAACAAATAGAGATAAAGTAAATTCACACAAAAAAAATCAGCGAAAGAAATTTAACTATATGTATTAATTTGTTTCTTCGAGAAATATTGTAATGATAATGTGTATAATTGTAACAATAACACTTATTTCCAAACATTCAAATATTACAAAACTACAATTTCGTTGAAAAATAAATTAGTCAAATGAAATTAAATAAATGAGAGGATTTTGTTTAAAAATGTAGTTGAAAGTCTATATAAATTTTAGTAATAAATTTTCATAGAGGTCACCAAGTATTCTGAAGAGATATTAGACTTTTTGCAGTGTCTTGTTCGCTGTTTTTGAATCGAAGAGCTGTCCGTCATTGTCATGAGTATGCCTTGGCAACACTGCACTCGCTATTTGCTGTAGACGTTTCATGACGAGTGCTACTATAACCTGGGAAGAATACGCACATCAACATACATCAACAATTTAAGTTAGAGTTTGGTCAGTTCGGTAAACATTTAGTGCAAGTAAACATTTAAATGCTTCTAATTTTTTTGTTAAGGAGATATTTTAGGTGACTTTTTATATTTGAAAGACAAACTGTATTTAATTCATACGAAAACATAACACAGTTTAGAAAGTAAATATCAATTGACAGCAACATTATTTTGAATTGAGGGCAATTTTTATTTTTGGAGAGCGATTAATTAATTTGGATGAATATTATGTTGTCGTTCGGATATTTGCTAAATGTCACGAAGGAATAACGATATCATCACGATTTTATGTAAACGTGCTATTTTTGTCCGTACAAAATTATGAAGACAGGGTTAACTGTATCACAACAACTAGTGGTGTAAAACCATTGCACATACATTCTCTTATACGTTTCTCCATCTGCAGCAAAGAGTGAGAAGAAATTCTATAGTGAAAGGGTCATTTCTGGCTTGGTCCTCTATATTTTGGTCGTCTTCTAGTGGTCGAAGTCGCTAGATGAAATTATTACTGTCTTTTATTTGAAATTTGAAAGAAAAATAAATATTCAGAATATTATTGCAAGGGTTCACAGGTTGAGGTAAAGCATTATAATTGTTCTGTTTCTTAGATAATTGGAGTGGGCCAAACTAACTGAATTTTGCCTTAATTCCATTTTTTTTCCATTTTGATGGTAAATTTTACTCCCAAACAGAAGGAGCTGCAAACGGAAACACCCCTTCTNCCCTTCCTCCTGTAATTGCTTGCATCTTTATGGGAGCGTTCGAAAATGAGGTTATCGTGGATGCTTTATTAAAACCTAGAGTTTGGTTGCGATACGTGGATGACACTATCGTCATCTGACAACATGGACGTGAAAACTTCGACAGATTCTTGGAGTGCATCAACCAAGCACATACTAACATCAAGTTTACTATGGAGATTGAATCCGATAGACAGTTACCGTCCTTAGATGTGCTCGTAAAAAGGAAGGATGATGGCTCTCTTGCACATCGCGTGTACCGCAAGCCAACTCACACCAAACGTTACTTGAATGCTGAGTCACATCATCATCCAGCAATCAAACGTGGTGATGATATGAGAAAGAAAAACTCACTTACAAAAACGAACAGCTAGTTGGATGTAGTATAAATTCTTTTCTGGGTAAGTTTGTATATGAGATTTTCATTGTCGCTATGCGTTCTTTTGATGTCGTCACTTCAGTTTTGTTGGTATAGTGGAACGATCAATGCTGAAAGAATCATGTAGTGAAATGTCACGTGTATATGAGGGAGTGGGTGTTGTCAAGAGTATAATTGTACCAGTATTTTCTGTATTTTTTCCTATTAAATTTGTTTGCAAATGTCAAGTTCATTGTGACAATTTGCAATAGAAATTTGTCATTCCAGGAAGTCTAGAGGCTTTTTTATTAAAATTATTTCATTCCTATAGTAAGCTGATTTTAGATTTTGGTTTAATAAATATAATGGTGGTAATCCAATATAATTGAAGGACAAATCTTTCGTATCCTGATAGTTTATTTGGTTCGTAGACTTCGAGCATGAAGTTGAGAAGGTATGTTTCCGGAGAAACTTCGTGTGTTAAATGTGAAGAAAAGTAAAAGTTTATCTCTGTAACTCGTGAAACTAATTCCTTCCTGAAACGCCTATTTTCAAATCTTATGTACCCCTAACATAAACGAACACTTGGACTTTGTACACTAAATTTAAACAATAAGAATGAGTGATCATAAATAATAACAAAAAATTGATGTTATTCAAACTATTGCACTGAGCAAAATTACAAAACATTATTAACGCAGTTATATGAAGCTTCAGGAAATTTTCTTGAGACAATACATCAATTAAGAACTTCAAAATCTTTATAAAAAAATATGATGATTATTGTGATGTTTTCTTTGATTTACAGATTTTACTTTGCAGAGGACTTGCATATGGTCGTGGCGTCTGTCTCCTCCAGAATTCGATCCGACGACCCTCTGGTCCCATGGCGGGTTCTTCCTTCCTCGTCGGTGGCGACAGCAACAGGTGACTGCGGTTGGCGAACGACGTACACGATACGCACGCGACCAAACGTAACAATTCAAACGATCTCTACCTAGCGCAGCGTGACTGCCACAGTCCTGCTCTTCCCTATTACAACAATGCGAGTCCATATACCAGACAATGCGAGTCCATATATTCGAACAAATTGACCAGCGAGAGAACTCCTCCCGTGGCAGTTCCGGGGAACATGATTCTTCTGAAAACGTGTCCTAGAGAGACAGATTTTCTCCACAGTAATCTATTTAGATGACTGCCCTTTTGCTTCCTTTATTTTTCTAGCGCATCTCTCTCAATTTTCGAATGCCTTCGTCGGCTTCTAGTATGTTTGATTGACGTCCGTGACGTCAAGAACCTTTTCTTGAGGTGTCGTTATGCTGACGTCACGTTATTAGACTCCTAATTACTTTCTTCTCTCTCTCTCTCTCTCTCTGATGATCTATTTTCAGCTATGTTGTATTTGAAGGGCTTTGCTCTTCTTCGCTTATAAACAACTTCTGTTCTATACGTTAACTGCGCGCTAAGATCTTTTTTTCCATTCCTGATGCGGGGTTGCAAAAATATACTGTGACCTGAAACTTTTGGGATTTTTTATTCAAGTCTCAACTAAAATTTATAAGTTAAAGTCACAGAAATACATAATAAATTGCATGAATGTTAGGCCAGTAAACTTTTCTAAATATCTTAAATAACTTGATAAATTGTTTTACAAATATTTGACCAGTCTTTATATTGTTAATAGATGGAAATCATTTTAAATAAAGGTTATTGGTTTGAGTAAATAGATGTTCTTATGTCACTTTCTGTTAATATCTCAATAATTATATTAAGTGTGTAGTTAAAAATATAGTGGAACAGAGGGAAAAAAATATTTATGTTCAGTGTATCGAACTGCTAGTAAATACTTGACACACGCTGCTATATTACATTTAACATCCGATAGAATGCTTGACAAAAACTTATCTCGGTAGAAGGTCTTGGATATTCATGCGCTTTATTTCAAAAGCACCAGCTGCACTTCAATGACGACAACCAAGTTTAATTTCACAAATGAATTACAGTATTTCCACAAAACATTGTAACGGCGCTGAATTGTAAGAAGTTAGGATAAAGTTGATAGTGTACACTGAGAGATGATGAGAAGGTGATAGAGTAAAAATTTAGGATTGAGATGGTAGTGTATAATGTTAGAATAAGATGGTGTTAGCCAAATGATCCTCGGCAAAAGTTCATTGCTGACGCAAAGCTTTAACACTTGCAAATTTCAAACACAACTAAAATTTAATTCTATTAAGTTTTTAAGACAAATACAAATTATTTAAAAATAAATTTAATAAATTCAGAAGTTCACCTCGGACGATGTTAGTTCTTTTAGAAAATAAGCTTTAACACTTCACTCATTATGTTTTGTTTAGGGTTATATTATTTCACTTGAATGTAATTCGTTTGATTTATTCACAAAGAATTAGAAAGTTTGTTTCTTACAACTACAGTAAAACTTGTTCTTACAACTACATGCTCTAGCTACAATGCGCTTAGGCTCGTGCACAGCGTAATGGCCAAATTATGTTAGAAGTAGTTAATTCTAAATTCAATTCTTCAGTGACTTGATCATGTAGTGACAGTATAGAAGAGACAAAGATAAAAACGCGTTTCATGAATCGCGAACATTGGCACTTGCACATCGAGTTTCATGAAATGCGACTATTAAGAATTGGTGAGTTCAAATTCGACTATAAATTGTGTTTGGAAGCTAGAATTTAGTTTAAATGAAGCGAGTAGAAGAGATGTAGAAGTATTAGAAATTAGAGGGGAAAATAGATATTAGAGGTAAACTTTACCTTAGCTAAATCAGCGATCGCCAACCGAAGATGGACCACAGTTGGTCATGGAGAAATTTCTTTTACTTCGCAGAAGGACATTAACACTAATTTTATTTTTTATTAATTTAAAAACAAAATATTATATAATAAAATATAACAGTGCATGAAATGCGTTTCATCGGTGAGCACTGCGCCAAAGAAGGCGAATTGGGAGAATTTAGCAAAATTATTAAGACAATGATTTTTCTTCTCAGTCAGTTCACGCTTACATTCACCTCCGTGGCTTACATTCGATCCTCCGAACCTCAAGTGTTGGATGGATCTTGCGTCTTCCTTCTCACACATTTCCTCAATAGATATTATCGTGACTCATTCAAAAGGTTCACGAGATGCTTCCGCATCCGTCTTCTGGGATATTCACCGCAGTGATGACGGGTTCGATTACGAGTATAGTATTTAACGTTAATTTTGAAACAGTTGATATTTATGCACATCAGTGATATCCATGCCAGGTCGGAAAGATCAGAATTTACAGTAACGCGGATAGCAGATTTATCTTTTACGAATCATTGATTTGTAGTCCGATGTTGGGGTATTAGGTAATCAGTAGATCCTTCGAAAAATTAGCCACAAAATTGAAATATTTAACTTAGCATTAATTGGGTCATGTTCCTGTGGATTGTGGAATGAGAAAGTGTAGTATATGTATCAACGTTTTATTTTGGTCATTGTTTTTATGTTGTTATGAAGAATATTACTTAAGTGCTTTGTTGGAGACTCATATATGATCTGTTATAGTTTATTTTAATTATGCAAAGAATAAATTTTAATTATTTATAACGATTATTTTTGTATTGATTCAATCAACTTGGATACAGTATCACCATAGTACTATTTTAACTGGGGATTTTCTGCTTTTAAATACATTGATGGAATTCATGTAATAGAACCTTGAGTATTTCCGGAGAGTTCAATAGCTTATTGTTCCCCCATCTAATAATAAGTTTTAAATCCCGTAAAAAAATAAATTTATTGATTTAGATAGCGAGAGAAAGATTCTCTGTCTGGTGGGCGTGCGGTTCATTCTGTCAGAGAATAAAACCTGTTTAAATTTTATCGTAATAAAAACTTCAACTATTTTATCCCACCTCATGTTTTATGAAAGTTTTTTTCTATTTTTTAAAGAAACTGATTTTCGAACAGTCTTTAATTCAATTTTTTAAATTCCTGATTCGTAATTTACATTCACGCTTTATAGATTATCTCACATGGCGAAGTGGTAATCACGAATTATGTATGTCAATTTCCGCTACCTGAGGCGAACAGTATGTTAACGGGTAGATAATTCCCATTCAGACCCCAAATTTGGCAAGATGCCCGTTCGTGGTAGGATTCCTGCTCGTTGGGGTGGACTAAGGACGGCGGTTGCGTTAGAAATAGGGGAAGGGATGAGGAAGCACGAGAACCTGTGGATTCTCTGGCTGCTCCAGTATCGTCGCTCGCCGCCACTCGTCTCTCTCCACCACCACCACTGCCGTTTCCACACCCTGTGGCTGCTGTGTATGAGCGATCTCTTCCGCCCTCTGCAACGCGCTCATTCGAGTTTCCGGTTCCTGTTGGCGGCGGTGGCACATCGCCGCTTGCAGTCAGTTGCAGTCGGTGCTTCGCTGGGGCTTCAGCACGAAACGAGAAGGATTACTCTTCAAATATCAGAACTTCAAATATCACATACGCAATTTGTCAAAATTGTTTTTTCAACATCTTGTTTCGTTTTACGTGAAATTGTACACTATTGAAAACAAAAAAGGGCCCATTTATTTTTCTATTTCCCACGCTCTGAGCAGTTTTGGATTTGTTAAGTTTGCAACGCCTCTCTCCTCCTCCTTCCCCTTCGACTGGGGAACTTTCGTTCGACCAATCGTAGGTCTATTTGAAACGGCTCCCATATTTGGCAGACTAATAGAAGACATCGTCCCCCTGGTAAATCGTAACGAGAGAATGTTTCATTACACCGCTATTAAAGAAATATTTTGTATTTTTTTATTATACACATTTTGGACTTCTATAACAAAAATATTCTGTATATTCTTTACTTCAATAAACTTTACCATTCTCTATATTAAAACGACATCTCGAGTTTCGGTCTCGCAAGGTCTTCATAGACAATGAAAAAAATATTAGTTTCTGTAAAAAACGTTTGCGTAATACTGTGACAAAATGTAGTTTTTAACAGAATTTGAATATAATTGCAAAATATCGTATGAAATTGGTATAATTCGAATCACAAATTACTTATATAATTTCTTATATTTATACAGTGAAGTAAAGAAATTAAATCTCATTGCCTACAAGTGATGTGTATCGTCGAAAGTAATTTCACATAATTTGCGCTTCTCTTAAGTTTTTATATATGTGAAAAAGAAATTAAATAAATATAGAAAACGTTTGCCTCAAATATGAACTAATAACACAAAAGTTTAATTCTCGAGTTATAAATAATATAAAACTACTTAAGGAACAAATAAATTACATCTTCTAGTGACATATTTTTCCCCGATATAACAATTTGGTAGTAATCGTGCAACCTAAAAAAATAATCAGAGATCAATAATATGAAAACCTCGTTTCAGATATGAACAAATAAAAAAAGACAAATCCCTTTTATTTATTCCAATCAAATTGAAATGTATTAACTTATATTAATACCATAGGTTCTTTTCTTTTTTTCATTCCTACTTCTTTCACTCTGTCGTTCGTTCCTTCTTTCCTTTTCTTCTTTTTCGCTTCTCTCTTTTTCTTTCTTTCTTCCTCTTTCTATCTTTCTCTTTTTCTTTCTTCCTATCATTCTTTCTTTATATTTCTTCCTATTTCTTTCTCTTTCTTTCTTTATTTCTCTTTCTATCTCTTTCTTTTTCATTCTTTTTCTTTTTTCCTTCCTTCCTTT
This sequence comes from Laupala kohalensis, assembly GCA_002313205.1. Lineage (NCBI taxonomy): Eukaryota > Metazoa > Arthropoda > Insecta > Orthoptera > Trigonidiidae > Laupala > Laupala kohalensis. The sequence continues at coordinate 574,383 of NNCF01125867.1, read as the reverse complement.
CATTCTTTTTCTTTCTTTCCTTCTTTTCCTTTCATTCTCTTTCTTTCATTCATTCTTTCTTTTCTTGTTTCTTTCCGCGTTTTGCTTTTCTTTCTTTCTCTCTCTCTCTTTTCTTCTCTCTTTCTTTTTCTCCTTCTTTCTTGCTTTCTTTTCTTTCTTTTTCACTCCATTCCTTTATTTCTTTTTTCTTTCTTTCTTTTTTTCCTTGTTTCTTTCCGCGTTATGTCTTTCTTTCCTTCTTTCTTTCTTTCACTCTTTCTTTCTCTCACTTTTCTCTATCGTTGTCTTACTTTTTCTCTCTATCTTTTTTCTTTCCCTCTCTCTTCACGTGTATTGTCTAACGTAATTTCACATATTTTGAGATTCTCTTACGTTTTTCATATATGTGAAAAGGAATTAAATAAATATAGAAAACGTTTGTCTAAAAATGAACTAAAAACACAACAGTTTAATTCTTGTGTTATAAGTCACATTAAACCACTCAAGGAACTAATAAATTACATACATATTTCTTCCGTGTACCCTACACGTGGAGAATATGTGACAACTTTCGGTCAGGTGAAAATGGCGACTAGCCGGGTCTCGAACCCGGGTCTTTTGCTTTGATCGCAAAGGTGTTAACAGCTACACCACCGGTTCGCCTTCCACAACTGTACACAATTTCCACCCAGACCTATAAAATACATGTTCTAACATTAATAAATTACATGTTCTAATAATATAATGATCTACAATATAACACTGGTTGTAATCATGCAGCATATAAAATCGTGATCCGAGATTATTATTACAAATAACGTGTTTTAGATTACAAGAAATATAACTAAAACTGAAAACTCTTTCATTAATTTATTCAAATGAAATTGTGAAATACAACCACAGATTCTTGTTTTCTTTCTTTGTTCCTACTTCTCTCTTTCTCGCTCTCTCTCTTTCTCTTCCTTTAAATTTCATTGTTATATTAAAGAACGTTAATTGCACCTATTAATAATTTTGTTTAAATATGTGATACTCTTTTAAAAATAACACTTCTTCAATATCCTTGCGTCTGAGTGTTTTGTATTCTTCATGCTATTTCGTTACTCTACTTATCTTTCTTGACAAAGAATTCTGAAAGTGTAAAATGTAATATTTACAGTACTATTTCTAAATTTCCAACAGATATAGCACTGAACTCAAAACAATAGTTAAAAATAAACGAAATGGTATCACTCATTACCATCAAAATAATGGAAAAATAAAAAACGGAGGTAAATTAATATCTTCAATGATAGAAAATAATATAATATGACATCCTAACGCGTGAAATCTATACACGAGCGTTAAATGTGAGAAACAGCTAGCAAAATGTAACAAGAAAGTTCAGCAAATGAAGCAGTGCACACCTAAAAACGCCGCGAAATGATACACCGTCATTGGATGTGAATTCGCGACTAAGGACATTCGTGTGGGTGGAAGATTCCAAATACAATGTGAAACATGAGATTCACACTATCTTCTATTCTTCTTTAAAAATGACATTAAAATGACATATCTACAAACACACTCTTTGGATTCTCACCATTGGTAAACGAAAAAGTACGCGATGTGAGTGGAAATTATTTCACTGCATCTATACCAAACTTTACCGATAATGCGGATTAAACATATACTAATTACACTATGAATACAGTGTATTGAAGAAAAATAAAATAGTTTAACAGTTTTTGAATATTTTTCAAAAGTATACTTTGACCTTCAAATGAAGTAGCCTTTGCGTTCAAGTAAATCGAAAGTTTCAATAACCTGCGCAAATTCTCTTTCTTTCTAGGTATTCCTGGTTGAAATTATTTCTTTCATCTACGACTATAAGAAGAAAGGTTTGAAATACCTTATCCGATCAGACGGCCTCGTGTTATTCTGTAGAGTTGATTTTATGGAGCTTAGTAAAATTGGACGATGCGATAGCTATTTTATTGCTACGAAAACTGTTAGTTTAAATTAATAGAGCATTTACATTTTTCTTTAGTAAATATTGTTTTCCAAATGTATAATGTTGTAAATCTAGATGCTATATGAATAAATATTTATTGAAAATATGGTTTGGATGTATATTTGACCCGTTTCCTACTCAATATTGTTATTAAAATAAAGTTTTAATACTTGGGGTATAATTACGATCTCGTGAATTTCTTTTAGTATCATTGTTTTCTTTAAATATAAATTATTTGCTTTTAAATTCAATATAAATTTTTTTTGCACATGTTTATTGAAATTTTGAAGAGTTTTCTAAATTCCTCGTAAAATATATCATTGAACACTTTCATTTACATATGAAGAAACTAAAATTTCGAAATTTAAAGAGAACATGAATAGAAATTATTTTATAGAACCTTTGTCCTCTCGTCGGCAGATGAACTTTGTCCTAAAGTGCCCTGCCACGTTTCCAGGTGTGTCGTAATGCTACGTTGCCGAATGGACAATTTTACAGTGTTTGTTTGCGATTTTCCCAAGCAATGTGAATGCACAAATTAAGGTTTTGTTCATTACGGCTCCCAATCTGGTATTTCGAGCTGAATTGTTGTATAAACCATTTTCAAAAATCAGTTTACAAGTGTCACCGGGATTGGAACCCACTTTGTGGTGAGAGAACAATCATTGCAGTGCTTTACTGTTTTCAGCCAAATTCACTTTTGCTGGAGGAGGTAAAATGTCTGTTGAAAAATTCGACATCATTACCTGATCATATACATAGCCACTCAAGTCTCCTTTTTTTAAAAAACCGTTGGTTTTAGTCGGTTTGACAATGAATGACATTCTTTTTTTCTTGAATTGCCTCTTGCCGCGGGGGTTTTCAACAAAATCTATACACTTAAGAGGTATTTCGAAAATTATTCTACTGAAGCAATCAACTACGAAGGAACAAGGTCAGTTGATTAACATACAAGGTCCAACTTTACAGAATTCTCATTTTTAAAGTTCTGAGTTTTGAATTTGGGTTATAAGGTGACGTTAAATGCAAATATATTTTAACATCAAGCTCATTCATATCATATTATCAGTTTTACAATGACCTTCGATTTCATAATTTACAGTGTATTTTTACCTCTAAATTATATGTTAATTTGCAATAAGCTAATTATTAAAAACGTAGCTTATGAAAACAAAAGACGAAATATTAAAAAAATGTACTGAAATTATACCAAAACATACCAATTTTAAATTAAGACGAGAAAGTGAATTAAAATATAAAAATGGTAAAATTAGTAAGAACGTTTTTCATATTTTAGGGGTAGCTATCATTTGACCTAAGATTATTTGTTAAAGGAGAACTTAGAGGTATTATAGAATTTGAGAACAACTGGATGAAAAGAGTATCAGAAAATTTAAACATTTAAGTCATGGTAAAAACTATATCACGCAAAAGTCAAACTCAGTCCAACAAAATCGGATATAAACAACAATTATATGCTTTTTTTATCCAGAACAGAAAAAATATATAATGATAAGAATAAGGCTCAATATTCTGGGCAGTAATGTTTTCTTTCTAAATCATGTATATATTTCTTCCGTGTACCCAACACGTGAAGAAGACGTGTGATAACTTTAAGTCAGGTGAAAATGGTGACGAGTCTGGAATCGAATCTGGGACTCCTGCTTTGATCACAGGGTTGTTAACCGCTATACCACTCAATTACCTTCCACAACTGTTCACCATTTCCATCCAGACATTTCAACTCTCAGATATTCCTGAACTAGTCCCTGCTTATAGTTAATCCACCAGACTCGTCGGTTTGCCGGTTTGCTTTCACGTTACTCATTCGCGGGTAAATTTCTGGAAAAGCTTTAAACCTGCTACCTGTGAATGACAAACATGAATTTTCTCCGTAATAAGTAGTATTTTATAAGATATTATTACTTTATTTCCGGTCTGTTTTTTTAAAACATATCTCTATTTCTTTCATGCAGGTCTCATAGTCATACTAATCCATATTTTAGATTGCGAGATTTTGTTTATAATTTGAAAGTTATGGAACAAAGAAGTACTATTTCTGAGTTGTTGTTTTTTTTATTTCTTTGTAAGAAATTTACTGGACAAATTTTTCCGTTTTTTTTGGAAGGCTTATAACTCTATTGAGGGACCCAAGAAAAATATGATACATACAGGATTTAAAGATTTCCATGATAATAAACTATTATAAAAATTACAACTCTGAGATTTAACTGGAAGCGAAGGTAGTTTTCCAAATTTTACTAAAACTTTTCTCTTTGGTTTACATGAATAGTCAACTTAAAAACTCCGGAAACGCAACAATATGCTCCTAAATTGAAAAAAAATTGTTTTTTAGAAGGTCACAACCTGGAAAGGAGACATGTGTCAAGAATGGAATTCTATACACATTTCCTATGTAACGCCTGTGTATGCGCAAATAGATTTCAGTCTGAGACTTTATCCCTTTCTTTAGAAAATTGCTTTCGAAAACACAAATTTATTCAATTTAAAATGTCTTTCTCAAGACGCGAAATCAATTATATGCAGGTAAGGATAGAAATTAAATATATGTTGAAACTGTAGAGTAGAATGTGCTAAACACAATGTCAGCAATTTTAAGACGCTACACCAAACTAATATTGAGATATTAAAGTTTACGAAAACGCTTACGAAGGCCAAAACTGTGCTCGCGGAAGAACGAAAATGGCCGCCATTTTTAAACCTGACATGGTAATTTTTTTGAATTATGTTTTTCAACTCTTCAATAATGCTGGAAACACACAAAATATAATTTTTTTCTAATGGTGCGGGTACATTTTATTTTGTTTTTGTATCATTGAAAATGGAATGATCCATAAAGAGAGACCAAACGTCAAATATATTTCAATTAGAAAAGCTCATTTCCTAAGTTTTCTTATGAATTACACAAAATAACAGCTTCCTTTCTGAAAATCCACTTTCTTTAAAAGGAAAACTCCGTTCGATAATGTGAATCATGACCATTGTGATACGTCTCGGAAAGCAATCAATTCTTTTTTTTTTAATATTTGAATTATTTGGACAAATATTTTGAATATTATATTTGAAAATATGATTTTCTACTAGACTATTGAATTGCTTGTTTTTATTAAAATTCATTGAATCATAATTGTTGATGTGGTGTTTGATATTTGTCTATTTGTGGTGTTACTGCTGTAAAGAAGGAAGTAATTTCTCCCCATTTGGCACTTCCATTATGGTTCTCAGCATCCTTCTCGTTGGAACACAGAACCTTTAATATCGAGAGTCCTTCCGCAGATCCAGCAAATAAGAATGGGAATAAGGATGAGAGTGGAAGAAGCGAGAGAATGGCGAAATTCCGCTTGTGCAGTATGGTGAGAGGTCGCAGAGTGAACAAATATTCCAAGAAGGGAACGAAGGACTAAGTAGCCCTACAAAAAACACAGGGGTAGTAGTTTCTATGTATAGTAGAAACACAGGGATGTAGTCGTTTATGGAGAAGATATTTAGACAATTAACTTTGTATCGGGTAGCAATAAAAAGTATTATTGGAAGAAAGATTTAAGTTGAGACTTCAGATCTAACAATTTAAAAACGGTGACCTATGCAATTACTTTTCATTTATTATCGACTATAAATTTGAGTGAGTATAAAGTAATGGAAAATAAAATATATGTCTAATCAACAAATACTCCGACATTAAGACTTTATCGTCAAATATTCGAACACAAGAGTGTTTAAAATGCACATACAGAGCTATGAATTTCTTTTAATTTTTTTCCCAAAAATCATCACATAACTAATATGAAGGGTCATTGTCGGGGAAGATATTGAGCAAATACGAGAAAACACGAAATGGTTTTTAAAATCCCCTCGATGCTTTACTCTCGAGGTAAATGAACACCGTAATGCACTTACTCCTGAGATAATTTTCATTTTAATGCTTCCAAATACTTTGTAGACTGTACTCTACTGCTCGTAAAGACCAGAGGCAGCAGGGCATTCCTTGTAGATCAAAATAAATTACCTTTACCGTTTTGTCTTGCCCTTAGCGTCGTTCTTCAACGTATACCTTTTCCTGCATGTGAGTCTTCCATCGCATTTGTACTCATTTCATCTTTTTTTACCGTCACATCCTTCCAGTACGCAATAACTGATCACTATCATATGTTCCTCCAAATATTTTCAGTAATCAATATTAAAATGGGGAAATATATTACGTATTAAAAAAGGTATGAACGTATTTCAATTTAATTTTTGATAAAAGTTAATAATTATAGTGAATAAATAAACTGAAGAGGTTGGGTGTTAGTGGGTTTAGAAACATAAAACTAAGGGTAATTTGTTTTCGATAAATAAGTGGGATGACAGCATTTGGTAAGGGTGTCTTAAGTACATTTGAGATCTGAAGTATTACAACATATTATACAATCACGGATAAATAGGGCATAAGAAAGAGAGCATTTGACATCTGTATCGTAGAGGTGCGCTCACAACTTTTGAAATGATAGCATCTTGTATTGGTTTGCTCGACGTGTATTTTTATTTGAATACATTAGAAACCAGATGTTGATGTCCAAGAAACATATTAATTATTGAGGAATATTCCATTTGAAAACTTCCAAGTATAAAAAGTGAAATACCTTCAGAACATTTTGAATAGTTTAGATAATTCATATATCATCAATTTATCTCACTTCTAAAAGTTAGTTTGTTTGGAGGGGAAATGTATTTCATGGAGCTCTTTGAATAAAGTAATGTGTGAGGGGGCCGTTATAATATCCATGTCATGTGCCTCAATCTGAGTTCATTTTCTAAAAGAAAATCTCTCGATATGAAGATGAGACTGGCCAGCTCTTTTGAATAATTTGTTCAGGAGGTGCAGGGGGTACATCCTCCAAGAAAAAGAAAATTTTGATGCATTCAAACCGCCAATCTGAATGACGCGTCATTTGGAATAGAAGTGTTAACACGACAAATATAACCACATCAGTTGAGCCATAGGTTAAGTATAAGGGAAAGGAAATTATGAAAAATATCCTTGGTCCTATGAAAAAGAGTTTGGCATATTAAAGCAAATGAAATAAAAAGAATGTTCAAATCATCAGATATCGTCACAAATTACGAATTGAAGAAGAAGAAGAAGAAGAGGTAGAAGTGAGGGTATAAATTTACTCGACCTCGACGGATGATGGACGGACGGATAGCTGAACAATGATCTGAGCGTGCATTGAAGATAATCTAAGGTCAAACATGGCAAACAATGAAGAAAAATTGCCATTGATAGACACAAGTGGGAAGCAATTACTTTGGAAGTCAAGAGTAAACTCAAAGGGCTGTTGCGCTAAAGAAGTAGACGATTTCTTAGCATTGGAGATTGTCTCTGAATTAGTTTTCATTTTGATGTATCAGAATTTCGTAATATAATTCAAAGCATATGATCTAATGTGTTGCATAGAATGATATTACACTATTAAGCTATTTCAAGTGAGGCAAGTAATTACATATCCTTGGTTTCCACAATGTTCCAAGCAATAGTGGAACAGTTCGTAGCAATAAAATGTTTCCACCGGTTTTTTAATTCAATCTGAATGTTCTTTAATATTTCCGAGTCTTCTTCACTTTTGTTATTGTTGTACCGTTTGAGGTTATGACCGTTTTCATTGAAAATTTTACCAATACATTTCTTTTAATCTTTATTATGTTTCAGGTAATATTTTACAGTGTTAATTTTTTTTTCAAATCTTGAAATTGCGTGCCCTGAATAAACATTTCTGTGTTTAAGAATGTAGGTTTTTTCGAGCGGAGAAAGTTGATGTGATACAGCATCTCGTTCGTGTCTCAGTGTGCTTCTTCTCCTGGCGGATCGATGGAAACGCATCTGGAGACGGAGGAGGGAGACCAGTGCGCTTCGCTCTGTCTTCTCATGCATACAACCCCGAGGCAATAAATTGCAGCTTCAAGGCGAGTAGACCTTCCACCGCGCGCCCATACACGTCATGTGACGGTGGTTTATCGACAATAGACCGCTATATCTCCCACCTCACTTGCCTTTTGTCTTCCTCCGTTAGTTTCCAGCTTATAACTGCGTGAGGGGTAGGATATCTGAGGTGCTCTCTTTTCTTGTCTCTTTTCTAAACGAAACTCGAAGGGTGTATCTGATCTACTTCCACCTATTGAGCTACCAAATTATATCCTCGCTCACCAATTATTTTCCCCACATTGCCCAGCATTTCCAATAATCCCTAAGAATAATCCTTCAAGATTATGTCATTCCCCAAAAGATGTTTTTAACATTGACACTGCAGTCAGTCCACATGTATCATTTTATTAGAACAAATATCTTCTCCATATCAGACATTTTGTGGTCAGTGATTACTATGTTGTTTAGTCAGTAAACCATTTCATTTCCTGTATCTGTCTTTTCTTCTGATGAATCTAGTATCTGATACCACTCTTTTTTTATTATTCCATTTATAACTCTCAGGAGAATTAATTCGCATTTCTATATTTTTTTATTTTAGTTCTATTATCATTCACCGGGTATGATTGCTGTTTTCTTACAATTAGTTCTCTCTCCGTTGTAACACTAGTACTTCTCCGAGATATTACAATTTTGGTCCATAAGTCAATTGAAATCTACGTATATGTGGTATTCAAATTTTGTCTACCATATTTATGGTCTCACGAGCATCATACGAAATTTTAACTGGAAGTCGATCATGTTACAAGCCAAGGCGAATCATCCTGAACGAGCTTCAAGGTAATTTTGGGCCATTGCCCCACTTTCTTATATGTTTATTTTTAAGTCCACAACTGGTTAAAACGTAATTCCCCAACTATTTTGAAAATTCTTTATTCATTTCACCCAAAGTCTTCCTGTTATGAAATGACTTAAATTTTTCATCGTTATTGACTCTCCCAACTCTAACCATGGAAGCTCGGGACTGTTAATCCGCCCCCCCTCCCAGTAGCAATCCAACTCTGACGTAACATTGGAAGTGTAAATTCATCTGAGCAACCCTGAAAGCTAAGAATTTGACTCTACTATCGTCCATTTTCTATGATTTTTCGTGTAACGCTCTTCCCGTTCCCCACCTCTAGAGGTGTCGTGTACATCATATTGTCTGAACGGCGAAGTAGCAAAATCAGGAGTGTGGTAATTAATCTCGAAAACCCAGAAAACTATGGATTCGAACGCTAGTATTGGTCGTTTTAAGTTGTGTTTATAACTCCGCCCCTCCCATCTTCAGTTCTAATGGTACCCAACCCATGTGATCTAAACTGTAACTTAACGGAATTGGTGGTGCAATTACAAATTTCAGACACCCTGACAACTATAGATCCGATGAAACTCGAACCATTTAAATTATTTTTCCTTCATCATCTTTCAACACTTCCTTTAGGTGCGCAAAGATTGTCCTTTTTTCCACGGGTCGAAATGCAGACACGATGTCAGGATTCAGCTCAGCGGCGCCAAAAACTATGTGAACTCTTTATGGATGTTGTTCAAACATTTTTTTCAAATATCTGACCATTAGACAAGTGAACAATCTGTTGAACACTATACTCTTTGCGCATATTAAATGACATATTTCGATTTGGTCTTCTATGAAGTTTATTCCCGCCAGAGCAACGTCAAATAGCCTGTCATGACGAGTAAGATGGGCGATCGATACACGCTCGGCCTGTGACGTCACGCTATCGATCGATCCAGTAAACCAGAGCTAGCGCGCGAGCCCTCCCGCTAGAAGATAACCTCCGACGAGCGACCGCTCTCACTAGCTGCAACTAACTCGATGAGTCGTCATCACTTCACATCTGGCGCCAGCGCATGGATAGCGCACTTCTTCGAAGCGAGCCCCGACATGGGGACACTCGCTCACTTGCAACAAGTCATCCGACGAGTCATCATCTTCACATCCATTTCCATCATCTGGCAGCCACGCCATGTTATGGTCAGATATTCTAACCGCGCTCACCGTATACCCCAGGAAACCGTGATCGTAATCCATGTTCGGCGCGCAAGCCGGCGAGCTTCTACAAGGAAACAACTGGGGGAAATTTTTGCAACCAGCAATTGCACCTCTGGCGAGTAACGGTATGCGATGCATCACGAGATAAGCTCCGTGTTAAATCGACATATGACAATCCGTGCGCACATTCGGTCTCGATCTCAATTCAAGATCATGCAGCACTTGACGTCAACCCACATCATATAGCGCTCAACACTATCGCAGAACCTCATCTCATTTTTATTTTGGTATTTGTATCACCTCATTATTTCTTGTTTTATTCATGTTTCATGTCATTAAACTGTTTTGTTGGCAATCCAGTGTTCACCTCTACCTTCCTCATTTTCTGTAATTTGTCTAAACATTTATGGTCCTTCGAACCTCACCTCATCCTGCATGTATAAGAAATTTCACCTAAAATTTATGTCCAGATATCATTTCCGATAATTTTTATATGGTATCCCTTTCCCTAGGGGTGTTAGGGATGTATAAGAGCTAATTGTGGGCTTGACACCATTTTTCACTCAACTGATTTTCTTCACGGATATTTTCATGTTTGGACAAAGCAATGCAGAATTGTTGACGTAGAGTTGGGGAAAGAAAGGTAAAATAAGGTAGGTGGCTCATACTGGGTGCCCTATGTTCTGGCTGCTAGTTCTGTTATCAACAACTTAGCCCGCGAACTCGTATCTCGACCACCTGTTTTATGTAAATTCAACTCGAAAGTGACGCTCCTTGGGTTTTCAACAAAAATTTTCGTAAACAAGATTTTCTCTTTCCACACAGGCGCAGGCGCAACTTTGATAAATTTAGGTAATTATCTCAATATTTATCCAGATTTTTCACTTTATTCGACCTGTGTATTTATTGTATTTGCTCATCTGGTTCAGGACGGTGGCCATATTGAGTTATGCGTTGGGTCAACCGATACCAACTGAGAGACAAAATCGGGTGTAACAAACACCTAGTCATTATTCAAGACTAGCTGACTTTGCTCACGTGAATTTGTAATATGTCTGCAGCTTTATTTTGTCTAACAGGTTTATTTTCACTTATGTAATTGAGATATAGTTTTTAGAAAACCCAATTTTCCATTTCATCCCTTAGGGGTGAATTTTCGTAAAATCCTCTCTTAGCAGACTTTTTCTATAATTTACCGTCCACGATCTTCCCAACCCCCATCTCTAGGAGTTAAACGCTTCTCGTGTGATCTGAAGGGCACATAATATCATTGAAAATACAATTATTAATCTCAGAATACCAGAAAACTATGCACTCGACCCTATTATCGGACTTTTTACGTAATTCTTACGTCACATTCTTCCCAACCGCAGCTCTAGAGATACTGTGCCCCTATGTGATCTCAAATTGAACTTAACATTGGTAGTTACAACATCTCATCGATCCTAAAACTATAAATCCGTTGAAATTCTTTTTTGATGCTTCAGAATTAATTTCACATTTCCACCTCCCAAAGGGGTGATAGTGGCGTCTTTCTTCCTTGAGGTCTTAATTTAAACTTACACGATATCGGGATATCACTATTAACTCCACGACACCGAAAATTATGAACTGTAAAAATCATGTTACTGACGTCACTAGTAACTTTCATGATCAATAACTTGGTTATTGCATCCCTTGATATCGGGATTTCACTGTCAACTCAGCGACGCCGAAAATGCGGGTTCGTCACTGGTATCAGTCACATTCGATAATTTTTTTCATTTCATCACTTCCCTGGAGGTGCATTGGTTTATACGGGCTGTTTGTGGACTTAAACGTCTTCGAGAATGTCACTACTAATTTCAGCAGTACCGAAAGCTATAATCAATACTGATATGTATCATTTTCGTTCATTTTTCTCTTCATACACTTTCCTTTATTTTTACACGTCCTTTGTTCCCACCCCTACCCTATGGATGTTAGTGATATATTATCTACAATATGAATTAAATGTAAACTTACAAAGAATCGGGGACGCCCTTATCCAACCCAATGACACAGAAAAATATGGTTTCGAATATAATATTAATTTTTCTGTTATTTTTACATGTCACTCTCTCCCCACCCTCTCCCTAATAAAAAGGATTTCGTAAAATCCTCTCTCAGCGGATGTCTCCACCCTAAAAGGAACCAACCTGTCAAATTTCAAGTTTGTAGGGTTTATAGCTACTGAGATTTCGTGATTAGTCAGTCAATAAATCAATCAGTCAGACAGTACGTGAGTGGAAGATCGCTTTTATTTACACATAGATTTCCCCGCATGACCTCAAGTCACTGCCTCTCAAGAATATTCGACAAAAGGAAACTTCCAAAAAATGAGGCAAAACTACCATTTTAGTTCCAACACCATACAAAGATGAACTTGAGTGGAAGTTCTCAGGGTCATCTAAGTCTTCAATGAAGAGGGAACTTCTTGACAAAGTAGAGAACCGAAAAGAAAATCTAAGCTAAAAAGAACTGCAAAAAGGTGAAGAAAGAGCCTTCTTGAGATTCTGATGAAGTGGAGTGGGTGCGATCAGAAGATGAAGACGAGGGAAATAAATCATGCTTGGTTTGTTTGTTTCGTAACGGTTTATTGTGAATTTAGTACCTGGTGATAAGTGAATCCCGTGCAAGGGGTAGGCACATGAGGAGTGCCGTGGTCATGACCAACAAAATTACTGTATCTACGATTTTTTGCTGTAGTATCACAGATTACATTGAAAGTGTGGCTTGTATATTTTACTCGTTAGGCATATTTTTGTTGTTATTCACAATTCTTGTGTCCTTTCTTCAAAATAATTGTATAGCCGGTTTCCTCCAACCTTCGTGCTTCAGGGCATCATAATAGATAAGGTACCCTGTTTTACGCCACTTTCCCCTACTTTCATTAATTCAGAAATTGCATCACTTCTTCAATCCTGAACATTATAAGAAACTCCGGCCTTTCTTTTACCGTCCCTCATTCCTCTACTTTCATTTCTGTATTATATCTTCATAGTAATTAATCTCATTACATCAAACATACAATCATATAAATGGGTTCTGAGAAAACAATGGTATTGAACTAATTTAGAAGCAACAGCAAAGTGACAACTTTACCTTGATTAACTATCTCCTCTTCGAAAATTCTTGTAACTGCACGTGTTTAAGTCGAAATAGGATCCATGCACACAGATCATTTCAAGGAAATAATGCGATAACATTCCAAATATACCTCTCTTTGAAAACTCCGGTGTCGAGGTCGTAAGAAATAAATATATTAAAAATGTTCACCCTCGAACTTGCTTCTGTGCCTTTTTAAATGTGTCTGTATGAATTTATATTCTTAAATTATTTGAATTAAGATGTATACAAACAGACTTTGTATTTCTATAGTAATCAGATCCAGTGTCAGTGTGGCAGTATGAGTGAGGCAGTGATGCTGGTGGTGGAGGAAGTTGGTTCCGTTGGATTGGAGAAGTCCCGCCCTGTCAACACGCGTTATCCAGCGCCTGCCGCCGCTCTCCAGTACGTGCTCGGAATGTATGGCTGTATGGTATATCTCCATCTCTCTCTTCCAGCGACTCAGCGCTGGTGGAATGGCCCGCAGCGACACACAACGCACTTCGTCCACACTTCACCACTCCATGTAGACTTTGCAGCTTTTCTCTTTTACTTCTTGCTCTTTTTTTATTCCTTACGGCTCTCCATTATCACCATTCTTTTATTTTCTTTCAACGATTTCTCAGCTTTGTTTTGTTTCTTTCCGATAAACCTGTCCGGAAGACAAAATATTGTCTTAGTCAAAGAAAGTTCCTGATTTACGAACTGTGGTGACAACCCAAGTTTCATGGTAATAAACTATGACGTATATTTCGAGGTATCTACTAAGAAATTGATTACATTGAAAATACATTTTTAATTTAAATAGTATGTGCTAGATGATATTCATTATATGTATTGTTCCTACATATATTCTTTTTCATAATATTCGACACATATTTTTCTTAATACAAATTTTCAATACTCGTATTTTGCTTAATACAAATTCTCAATAAACTACTTTTTAAATACAGAATATTGACCAACGCTTGTATGTCGTTACCAGACCATGTAGTATACCAAAAAATATATGTAGTTAAAAATATAACACCCAGTATATGCCTAAACATCGAAATAAAATAAAATGAACGAAAAGAATGGCATGACATATTCCTGAATGGCAAAATTCCCATTTGTCGACTATTGTACAAAATGGTCTTGTAATTGAACAATGAAATCAAGCATGTTAGTTTTTTCACGAAACTACGAATAATCAGCGTTACATAGGAAAAATAACGTGGACGTTGAAGTGTATTCCCACTCGGAAGCTTGTTTAAGGTAAGCAACTTTCACACACTTTCCATCGGGGTGCTTGGTAATGGCATTCAATCAAACACGTGGTTTCAATCAGACAAACCCTTCTCATGATTAAGCAGTAGCACGAAAACAGGTAAACTCATTTGCCCGGTTAAATGACCTACCATTTCACCAGATTTGACCATGCCAAATTTCTTTTTGTAGGGTTTCCCTAAAGATAAGATGCATCAAAGAGTGCCAACAACTCGTGAATAAGTCATACAGCGAATCACAAATGCTTGCGTAAAAAATTTCTGCAAAGAAACTGAAGTTGTGTACAATGATTTAAACGATGAACCAATAATTACATCGGAGTTACAGATCAACATTTCGAACGTTTATATTATTTTGATGTGAGAAGATAAAAGCAAGAGGACTCACTGAGAACAAGCATTCCCATGGTAAAAGGCAAGGGTACATATCTCTAACAAGCGCCATCATGGTGAGAATCGAGGGGACTTACTTTAAACAAGCAATCCGAAGATGAAAGGCGTAGGAACGTAAATAAAAATGTACCCGAGAGGAATTCCCATTTATAACTTTAAAATTACCGCCTCTTTCCCCAGAAAAGCAATCTGGTCAGGAAATCCACTTTCGTTTCATTTAAACGTTTTTAAAAAAATCAGAAATGTTTATTTTCCTTTTTTCGATGTGGTTTACGAGGTTTGTTGAAATGTTTTAACGTATGTTTCGAACATTCGAATTTTATTCGTAAAATCTGAATTTGCAATGGAAAATGATAGTTTATTTTTATATTTCAAAGTTATTCCCTTCTTCAAAAGTATGGGAGATGATGCAGCACGAGTGAATGACCTCGTTTAAAACATTACAGTTTGATTTCTTTTTTTTTTGTTTTTTCAAATACCCTCAGTTTTGAGATATTTTGATATCTTCACTTAAATGGGTTGCTTTCATATTTTAAACATAAAAAAAATATAAAGGCCAATTTATATTTTTAGAGTCTTTATTATTGTCATAGTGAATTTGGTTATAATGGAGTAACAGTGACATTACCGCAAACAATAGTTGAAAACAATTTTTTGAAGTAATAGTCATTGCCGAAGATGCCGGATTATGATAAATTTCGGATAATACGAGTATAATACCGGACATAATAGTTTTTACTGTATATGGTTGTCGATTCAATAAAAACCATCAAATATTCACGTATCACAATAGCCATGTCTTATTTTGTTTTTCTTTTTTATGCATGTGTATAATTGCCTTGCTTCGAAAACTACATAATTCCATACTGGTTGCCAGAAAAAAGCGTTCTCTATAATTTGTTTCTAGCCGATGCATCAGCCTCTTTCTCATTCCTGTCACCTCCCCGTCACCACTCTTCCTCACTGAAGTCCGCACGCTTTGAAATTAGTCCCTATTCAGCGCGCAATGCTGCACCCTTGAATTAGAGCGCGCCACGCAAACCGGGTTGACGGAGTCGACGCCGCGCCGCCTTGCTGTTGCTGGCTGCGGTTTCCCGCACTCCACTACGACACGGAAATCCATGATGCATTACTGGAAGTGGAGGGGTTGTATTGCTCACAATCCAAACTTTGTCAAACTTCCACAAATGAAAGTCGTTCACTACTTATCTTCTCTCTGCGTTTCGCGTTAGGTCGTGATTGGTTCTTTTGTAAGGAACCCATGTTGAGGTAATGTGATACCATGATTCAACTGAAATGAACTAACTTTATTGATATGTTCAGTTATGTCATAGTTTATTGAAATTAGTCTTCGACACACCTCAGTTTCCTTCATGAAACTGTGATGAGCAAAGTTGATATTTTGCTATTGATGGTAACTCATATATTTAGATAAAAGTATATTTATTTCCACCGTGAGCATAATACTAATAACAAAATTAGATTATCGGATTCGGGAGATCGAAAGAGTGTGTTGAAGATGAATTTCTCCGCTGAAATAGGTACATACTATTATTTCAAAATTTAGTTTTGTACCATCTATTTCAACAAGCGTATCACACATTAAGATAAAATGCTTCAGTACGAAATTCAGAAAACCAGAAACAACGATTGCAGAAGTCCTCTTATATGCGTTCTCTGCCTGCAAGAGTTTCTCCGATGATACACGAATGCGGACGACGTTCAAAGACTAACAGTATCCCGATTCAGGCTATCATAAGGAACTACATGCGTGTATAATGCGTGAAGGAACTACTAAGCATTGTAATGGCTACCTAAAGGCTAATAGGATACTGACTCTTGGGTAATAATTAGGTAAAGAATATTCTGTCTCAACACTTCCTATGTCTGATTTAAGAACACCGGTTCTTGCGAATACACATTCTATGATAGGATATTATTATATTGCCAAATCAGATACAATAATTGCTGGTAAAGAGTTGAGAAAGATCTGAAAGTTGCATACTGAAATGTAAGCTTTTTTATAGTGCGTTGCTGCTGAACTCCAGAGAAATAAAACAAAAAGATATTGGTATGTCTGTAGAATGTTTTGACGCAAAATTAAAAAATAACTGCAAAACCAAGACATTGTCTGGGGCTTTGCCTTTAATTTGTTCCTGTCGAAATGTGATATACAGTCACTGGTCGTGGCGTCTGCGCGTTCCACCATTACGTTACAGCCATCTCCACTCAAAGGAATACCTATCTGCCCTGCAGTGGGCCACCTTGAGCTACAGAGGGAGACAGCAGTTTTAATTAGTGCCTTCACCTGCACCTGGTCTGTTTGAAGAGCGAGACTTCCAGACGAGGCGCATTGTGCTACTGGTCTCGAAGACCGCTATCCTGCACGGAACTGAAAGAGGATTCCTTAAGGTTAGTCGAAACTGCCGCGGACACATTTTTCTACATGCTCTTCTTAGGAAATCACCTTTGATTCCTTGCCTTGACAGAGCTGGGGTAAAATACTCATCTACTATATAGTTGAATCCTCGCAAATTGAATGAATAATGACTGATTTAAATTCATCTATAGTCAGAGGTGGGATTCTGTCAAGTTTTAAGGTGTTTGAGTAAGAGATGGAAAATTTCATTTTTATTTACAAAGAGTACACATCTTTTTCCTCAATCAAAATTATATTTTATAAATTGAATGTTCAATGATTTTTTTTCTCGAAATACCGATAGACTAAAATTTGGTGGTTCAAAAAATTCTTATTTTTTTGTACTTTGTTTTTTATTGACATTTTTAGAGTGAAAACCGCCAGTAAAATATTTTTGTTACAGACATAAATATTTAATTGAGAACGAAATTCTTTGGTAATTTTTAGTAATATGTGTATGAGGAATGAAAAGATCGTTTCAGTGATTTGTATTGACCTCTGGTAAAGAATACATAATGAAAAATCCTACACAAAACCTTAATTTTGTTTGCGTTGTCTTCGAGCAAATCGTGGTTCAATAATTTAGATTAAACTTAGATCTCTTTTCGTTTAATATTTTATCAATCCAGAAGAATAGTTTCTTATGCCATGAAATTCATTAAAAGTTTATTTTATTTAAATTATCTTCCAAAGCTGTGCAATATATAAAACTGAAGAAAGTTTCTCCACTTTTTTATTAAATAAAAAGTAATTATTTTCTTATTTTTAACAATAATCACGTTCTGAGACTACAATATACGATGGAAATAATAGTCCACTTAACAATTTTAAGTAGTTGAATTTTAGATGAGGATAAACAACAGTTCAAAAATGTCGTTATCATTGTCCGAATCACAATGGGCGCAAAAATTAAAATATATTTTGTGAAATCCTGTATGTATGAAAAGTTATGTACGTTAGTTGCAAAACAAGCACTTAAATACATTAAGAAAGAACCTGTCACATGCATAACAAAGCTGTAAATCAAACTCTAGTACATTTATTTTAAGAGTTATGAACGGTTGTTCAATGATTATTATGTATCGTAATTATAATATCTTAGGGATTAAAAGTTACGTCAAATGTTCAGTACAGTCTAGGGATAGTTATATGAATTAGTCAAGATACAGTTCAATCTAGTGCCACGCACTTGTGACTCTTAATTAGGTGAATGAATAGTGAATAATTAATATAAATTGTTGATACATCTTCAATCATCTTTCCTCATATATGTTTATCGTGTTTTAACCATTTCGTGGATTATGCCATCACAACTTGGCACCTCATGAGTTCGCAATTCCTTCACCATTTCCTGCAATTGTTTAGAAAATCTCACAGCTTATGAAGGCACGGACTATTCCCTTTGGAAGGCAACAAAAACACTAAAAAGGCCAACGAGCCAAACGCCATCTTTTAAACAGGGAAATGTTACATGGGCTGAGGATAATAAACAAGAGGCGGATATATTGGCAGAGCATTTAGAGAAATTTTTCAACAAAAGAAATATATTCTGATGTCCTTCAAGAAGTTATTGTATATTTTGAAGAAACAGAAATACCATTTGTCACTTCAAAAGAAATCTCTAAACAAATAAGGAACAATCTGAAATCAAGAAAATCAACTGGATGTGTTTAAATTACTGGAAAAATATTGAAAATCTGCCATAGAGATGAATAATATTTCTTATTTAATTAATGCAGCCTTCAGATTAAAACATGTGCCCTTTTCTTGGAAAGTGGCGGAAGTTATGGCGATCACAAAATCTGGTAAACCATTAACTGAACCTAAATTGTATTGACTCATCTCACTATTACCAATTTTATCTAAACTCTCTGAGCAACTGTTTTAAAGCAATTAAGACCAGTAATAGAGAGAAAAAAATTGATATAAGATCATCAATTTTTTTGGGGCGAAAGAACTATACTATAGAGCAAGTACATAGAATTACAAATATAATGGAAAGAGCTTTGGAGGGAAAAATTCTTTGCTCAACAATATTTGTTGATATGACCCAAGCCTTTGATAAGGTATGGCATGATGGCTTCATACATAAACTGTGCAAATTTCTTTTTAGACAGTATGTCGAGTTAATAACATATTATTTAACAAATAGATTGTTCAAACAAGACGATGAGTACTCAGACTTGAAAGACATACGAGCGGGAGTGTCACAAGCTAGTGTACTGAGTCCCACTCTTTACTTACTGTTTGCAAGCAACATACCACAGCCAGAAAATGTTACTGTAGCGACTTATGCTGATGATACGACGCTTATGCCATTAGATTCAAATGCGCAAGAAGCTACCAAAAAGCTACAAAATGGTAGTGACGAAATTTATCGATGGACACGAAGATGGAAGATTAAGCTGAACGAGCTCAAATCAACTCATATTAATTTTACAAATAAAAACATTGGAAATGTCCCATCAGTTAAATTAAATATAGTACTTATATCCTACAAAAACACTGCGAAATACCTTGGTATGACTGGACGCCAAGTTGAGATGGAAGAAGCACGTCAAAAAGAGAAGAAGTGAACTTGTTCTCAAGTATATACAACTGTATATGCTTCTGAGACGCAACACTTTACTGGCCATACATACTAAATTATTATTTACAAACAAATTTTGAAACCATTTTGGCTCTACGGCATTCAAGTATGGGTTTGTGCTAAAGAAAGTAACATTAAATGTATTCAGACTTTTCAAAATAGATTGCTACGAAATACGGCGAATGCCCCGTGGTATATCAGAAATTGTGACCTACAATGAGACCTTGAGATCCACTATGTTTCCAGTGAAATAAGACGATTTGCAGCCAAATATGAACTAAGTCTACCCGGGCATACGAATATGGATGCAATCGAGATCCTTGACAACAAGAATCTGGTCAGAAGATTAAAAAGTCTTCAACCTTTTGAGTTAGAGTAGTGTGATTGTGTGTGTTATATAGTGTGTAGCGAGTTAAATAGTGTGCTTGTGTGACTAAACAAATATACTGTTATGCCAATGTAGGACTTACATTGTGTGAAGTGACTCTTGAACAATTAATATCAATGAAAAAATTTACGACACAATTGGGTGAACTAATTTTGTAAAAAAATTATCTTATTTTAAGAAACAGATATAAATTGATGGTCAAAAATGACCAGTTTCAAGAAAGAATTTTTTAAAGAAAATTGCTTCAATTCAACCATCGTCATTTGCTCTTTCTCTTTCTCCTCACCTTCATAATATCTGACCTTTTCTTCTTCCCCAGCAATTTTTTTGGCTTAATTTTATTTCTAATAATTCTACGCCTACCAAATTTTGTTGTTATACTTATTGTTATAAATATCAAATTATACGTTATTTGAAATATTAGTAATTAAAGAGTTAAATATTGAGAGGAGTGGCTCACTTAATTGATTTTGACCATTGATGTTGTACCAAATCGGCTACTTGGTTCTAATTGAAGCAAAAAAGAAAATTTATATTAAGGTAAATATTGTTTTTCTATTATTTTATTTGAATTATCCAAAAGACTTTAGTGTGGAGAGGAAAAAAACCCTTGCTGGCTTGTTGCCAAGGGCGTTCCCACCTTGCCTAAGGGTGGTCCCCAGCACTGACGTGCCCCAGGCATTTCAGCTACACTAAAAAACCCTCCATTACTCCTGTCCATGCAGAAATTTATACATTAATTCACTCGTAGTGCTCCAACTAGGGGTACAAATGTAGTTGTTATTTGTCTAATACTAACCTAACCTAGTGCTCGTATTTACTTAAGCTAGCTTAACGTATTACGCAGTTCCTTTTTCAATAAAATTGTTCCAGGACTGATTTCTGCCGTAAGTTACGCTAATACACTATACACTATCTACACTTACGTGATTACCTACCACTGGTTAGTGTCCTATTGTACTCGCTCACTTACTGAGTCCACCACTATGTAAATCCCAGCACAACCCAGGCAATAATGAAGAGTATAAACATAGGAGTAATAATGACAACAGGACACACAGCACTTTCTGTTTTACGACACCGGAACTTCTCACAGTGTTCGTCGTTAGTGGCGTTAGCTGAGTACACTCGGACTCAAAGTTTTTTAATGTAAAGTGTCCTTCAAGCGATATACTGCGGCATGAAGGGTATGGTCTTGTATAGTCTTATACAGTTTTGCCATGAGCTCTACAGAACTGTTTCGTCTCGCTAATTAGATCTATTTTTTGGTTGCATCACTGATTTACAAGTTCCAGCAGCCTTGTGAGATCCAGTGATTTTGTTGGAACCCCATTGGAAGCAAGGGTCAGACGAAGCTGAGAATCCGTTTCATGAAAACGGATTGCACATGGACCTTAATAACAAATATTAGCGCTGCTCGGTAGCACTTGGGCTCTTCAAGCTGCGCTAACTGGTGATTTATATCTAATTTACTATAATTTAGTGCTGGTGGTGCGGGGCTACATAACGCAGGAGTGTCACTCTCAGTCTGCGCTGAGGAAACACTGAAGCTAGAGTGATCTCCTGCTGCGAGATCGGGAGTGCATTCCCATAGTTCTGTTTCTGATCACTCCTGCCCTACAGTAGGATACGAGGAACTCCCAGGCACTTCGGCTTCCTCAGCACCTTCGGTGTGGTCTTCATTGCTGCTCTGCGCTAGGGCTAGAGTGAATTTCCAGTGGTTGTTCATCCTTGCAAGGGGGATATAATTATGGCTCCTGCGGTAGTATTTTCGCATTTGAAAATACAGGATGGTACGAAGAGGTACTTGTTGTGAAGTTCTGCGAGTTGGTTAGTGGAAGGGTCAGGTGTGATAACTCTTAATTTCTCAGTAACGTCTTTTGTGACAGGACTGTGAATATGCTCAGGGTATGTAGTCCCCAGTAGTTACACAGTGGATATTCTTTTAGGGTTAACTGGTAAATTTTCGAATTGAACGGACCGTGGCCGGATAGAAACTGGATCTGGGGACATAACTAGTTCGCATTGGTTCCTTGTTTTTAAGCTGGGAAAAAAATTTGATGCTCTGTTGTCCATATTTCGGAATCTTTTTTCCCACAGTTTGTCTGTATATTCTACTATTTTTTTATTGACGAACCTAGGGATATCTGGAAATTTTGAGCTGTAATCTAAATTTTTCCTGAGATGAAATTCCAACGCACTCTGAAGAATTGCTAGGTCAATTGGCTTGATATTTAGAATTAGCAGAATGTTTTCCCAAGATGTTGTGGAGTATGCTTCAAACATAGGCACCAAGGCCTTTCTCTGCGCTTTTAAGAAGTATTCTTTGTCTTGGATAGTCCGTCTGCCCATACACTCGCGGCATAAGTGACGATACTGACTATGATTGCTTGGTAGGAGGTGGAACTGACACTGATAGGTACATTGTATCCCTTCCTGGTGATGTTATTTATTTTTAAAATGGCGATTTTTGCTCCCTGGGATTCATTTTTGGTGTGCACTAAGGAATTGAGTTTGGTGGATAGAGTTACTCCGAGGTATTTTACAGAGGGTACCATTTTTATAGATTTAATTTGGATTTTGATGATGGGAGGTCGGTTTATGTCTAGATATCCCTTCAATAGAAGGATTTTGATGGAGATAAATTTAGTTTGGTGAATGAGCACCATTGTTCCAATATCTTAGTAATGGACATACTTATAATTTCCAGCTCATGTCTCGAGTTGCATGAGATAAGAATAACAAGATCATCTGCGAAAGCTATGGCTGTGTCACAGACTTCACTGACCTCAGTGAGGCATGTTAATAATCCAGATTGTTGGATCTAGGACGGATTCCTGTGGATAGCCCTTTGTTAATTTTTTGTGATGTTCTTGNCCTCGGCCTTCCGGCCACTATCTGGGTTTTGCACCTCTTCCTACTTATTTTTCCCCTATGGGTTACTCCTGTTTGACTTGCTGCACTACCCTGTCACTGCCGTTTCCGTGGTGTTGTGGAACATTCTTTTATCTAGTGGGATATTTTCATTGCTTTTCGCATTAACATTATCTTTGTAATTTATTCTTCAAAGTTATGATATATGTCCTTTGTTTGAATGTATTTTGTTCAGTCTTTTGTGTCTTGTATTCCTTGTTGCCGCAACTGTCTTATCCAAAGTGCACGATCTTGTCAAAAAATACTGTAATAGTGTAAAATGTGGTCTACCCTATCATTTGCTCTCCCGCATGTACATATTCCATCATCGGTAATTTTTCTCTTGTGTCAATATGTTTTAAAATCGACATGGTTTGTTAAAATCTTCATCATATGTGGTGTAGGACGAAATCATTTACGGTTGTTGTAGTTGTAATGCAATTTTTTAAATAAATCTATACGTATGTCGACCTTCCAATGCTGTCAGCCTCCTTATGTTCCAGCAGTCTGTCAATTCCCGAATAATTTCCCCTTCCATCCTTTTTCTCCATATTTCATGTGTTTCTCTCCTATGTATACTTCTCCCTTTTTGCGCGCTTAGTATCTTATGTAATGCTTATCGATCTCGAGGTCAATTGGTAGTACACCCAGTTGTGCTAACAGTGCCTTCGTCGATACGCTTTTATAAGCCCTACTCCAATGTACGATGCACTGTCTTTGGAGACTACTTAACTCCTGATCTATATGCACTAACTTAATTCGTTGAATCCACGCTGAGCTGCAGTATGTTATCTGTGGTAGTACTGCTCCCTTGTAAAGTTGGACCAACTGAGGAATTGATATGGTGTGCTTATTTATTCCAACTTTCATCAATCCATAGATTGTTCTTTTTATCTTACTAGCCGTGTAATCGATGTGATTGGTGAACGTCATTTTCTCATCAATCATCACATCCAAATACTTTATTGTCTGCTGTATTTTGAGTCGCCAAGTTGGGAAAAGTATAGCAATATTTCGTCGATTTTTCCCTCGCTGGGGCATTCCGAATACAATTCCTTTCGATTTTGTTTGCGAAATTGTTAGTCGCCGTGCTATACATATATTTCTTCAAAATACTTTAGCACACGCGCACTTTCTGCCTCTAATTCTACTCGACTATATCCTTCTACAAGTAGGTCTATATCATCAGCGTAGGCTATAACTGTTATTTTTCCTGCTTCAGTTTTTCTAAACTCTCATTCAACAGTATAGGGTCCATATGGCTACCCTGAGGACTCCCTTGTGAATTGGAAAATTGGTCCAATATAGCTCCGTTATGGATTTAGAGATCTCACAAGAAAAAACGGTCGGATGGTACTCAGGAAGCGTCACCAAAGATCACGGAGATACCCATTTGTGCGAGCGGGTGACTGGCGATTGCGTATAGTTACCAGGGTAATGTACTTGGGAGTGCTGCTCGACAAAAAGTTAACGTATGTACAGCATCTCGACTATTTTCGATCCAATATTATGAAACTGGTGTAGGTTTCGTAGGGTTGGGATTACGAAGCAAAATATATTGCCGCAAAAACTGTAGGAACTATATTGGGGCGCGGTCGAACCAATCCTAACATACGGCAGTGCGTTGTGGAATGCACGTGTGAAGACCAGACACTTTGAAAGGAAGCTGTCGAGTATCGAGCGCATGAGCCTTGTATACTGGTATGGCGGGTATGGAAGCATAGCCACGAAATCGATGCTGGTTTTACTGGGCATCTAAGAGTAGATGAGCACGGTTTTCGCAATTTGGTACGGTTATTTACTAGGATATTGTGGAAGAGAAACACCTGTAGGAAGAACACCTATGGTCTCCATTGACTCACAGACGAAAGGGACTTCTCATGGCATCGTGCCACTAAACTAATTCACATAATTTACCGATTTGCTTTATATCGTGAATTATCGCTATGATGATTTTCCGTTACTTCCAATTTCTTTTGTATGACCTCATTTTTTTGTAACATAATCTTTTAATTTATTGTAAAATATTATTGTAAATTGTTTAAATGAAAAAAGATGGACACTTGAAGAAAGCATCCTGTTGGAGTGCCTCCCTGATTTAAAAATGAAATTTGTTTATATTATGGATAACCTTGTAACAAAGGAAACGGACTTCAAGCACTTAAACTAATACTTGTCCGTTGTATAAATGTATTTTTGACAAAGTTTATAATATATCTATTCAATTGTAAATAAATAGACAAATAAATAAATAAATACTATGTACCTTCCCAAATTATCATTGTTAGAATCTTATATTATATCCGTTGATAGTTAGTATGGCTATTCATGAAAAAGTTATCTATAGTACTCAGTTATGTTCCTGTTAACCCGATCGCGAGTAGCAGAATTTTACAAGAGGTACAAAAAATGTAATGTGTGAAACACCACTTCGTGATAATATAAATAATAATACAAAGAATCATAAATCATATGAAAGAGAATGTAGAACAAACACTGGTTATATATCTGTTATTTGTGTATTGTAGCTCTAAAGAATCAAAAATAAATCGGCGAAACTTTGGTTATATTCAAAAAAGTACATTTTAAGACCGAACCACAAAGAATCGGAACTAGTTATCATCTCAAAAGAAAAATATTTTTGTCAAAAGTCATTCTACAAAGACGACAACAGATCAATTTCTTATTCATTAGTAAATTTTACTGGGGTTTAATATAATTAGAAAAAAATCCTAATATTTATGAAAACCATAATAACAGTTTTGAAGGTTTTTATAGTTATGTATATGACTTGTTCAACGATTAGAGATATTATCACAGGTTATAAAAGTGTACTTGAATGAGAACTTTTACATTTCCACACTTTCCGTAAAATCGCCTTCTCTGAGATTGGGGTCGAGGACGTGAAGGATGGAGAGATTTTGGTCTCGTAGCAATCGCGTCCGGAGCAGGCGCTTCAATCATTAGATCACGCTGCGATCTGTCTTGGTGTAACTCTGCCGTTCATCACAGAGCAAGGGGTGCGGTGGCAAGTGACATGGAGCAGGACACAGAAAGAGCGATCGAAACAAATTGAATCGACCAGACAGAAAAGATCCAATTGAAAGATGAATCCTTGAATAGTTTGATGGAGGGCTTTGTGAAATATCTAACAAACGGATTTCTTGATTCAATGAGACATGTCACAAACTACTAAAAATAAATGCACTTTCTGTGTGAGAAAAATAAATTTGGTTCCATTTCCAACAATTGAGATTATCTGCATTTTGGAAGTGGGGCGAATCGAAGTTAAAAGAAAATACGACTGGAAGAGAAACCATATAAAAATTCTTTGAAAAGTGAATTATGTCTAAATAATCTGTTCGTTCAGAGAAAAGAAGACAAAGGAAATGAGAAGCAGTAGAGAGATTTTCAACAGGTTTCAGGTGAAGAGGTGTCACTATTAACTTTTGTCAATACACATACTTTGTGAGTTTGTGTGCAAGAATTTAATTAAATTATAAACTTTTATTGACAAATCATTATACGCAAATAACTTTATTTCACTCACAATTTTTATCTTTCTCAGATGTTTACATGAATAATGCAGTATCCTAGTAAGAAGTCTTAAAGTCTCCTAGGAAAACATTGTCCTCGTTATTTGGTCGTTTGTTACCATTTTTGTCCATTTTTTGGTATATATTTCTGGTTTGTAACGTGTTAATTTTAATTTTGATTCATAATGTCAGTATATATTTACTAGCTAAACTCGTGTGATTAAGTCGCATTAAAAATTAAATGTAACATTTTGTACGATAATGTGAACGTTATTTTTATTGAGCAGGACTGTTTTATTGACCTGGATAATATGGGATTTACTACTTTCCCCGCCTGCTAGTTGTAGGCAAGTTTCCCTCGTGTCGATGTCATATTTACAGGACATCAGAACAGATATGTACAGTATATATATATATAAACATAACACGGCAAATATTCACATGGACCCGGACAGCTACACAAACACAGCACTCTGCTCCTTTTTCTGCTAAACAATAAACCAGAAGACTAAAAATACAGCTTGTTGTTGAGGTAAAAATATGATTGGATGTTAAAAATGCTTCATTGTTTGGTTATCCTTTCATTGTTTAGATTGAGAATGCACTAAATTTATTAACACTGCAATTATCAGAAATGAGCAGAATTGACTCCTTCTGACTTCGGAGAACGTTTTGACTATTATAGAAATGTCAAATTGTTTAGTCCTGGGAGATAAATATAAGAAAGCAGATAAGCAAATGGGTAATGTAAAAAAGCACTTACAAATGAGTAATTTAATGCACTTACAGTACATACGTAGAGTTAGGTAGTTTTGTAATTTAAGTAAATGATTTTAAATTTGAATGTTCACCCTTCCCAATGATACTATATTTGTACATAAGCTGTTGATTTGAAGTTTAAGGAATTTGGTGTTCAAATTACTCTGCTTCAAGGGGATTTTAAATGTCATTCCTTAGAACAAGAAGTCACATAACACCATTTTAAATGTATCTTGTAGCTATTTTCCTTGATGTAATTTGTGAATGCTGTTATCTCGAAACGAAAAAGATAAAGAATGAAACTACATAGTAAATCGCCTACACATCTTTTAATGGTGTAAAGTACTTCATGTGATTAGCTCCGCTCGGTTACGCAGAAAACGAACATGCAATATCTGGTATATTTGCACATTAATGTACATTATTCTTTAGTTTAAATTTATTTGTCAAACTTGTATATATATTTATTTTTAACAATGTTAAGAGCTACGGATGATGACGATGTGGTCATAGAAACATATTTGGTCAATGATTTAGAGGATAATAAAAAACTACATTCTGTGGAAATTTGCCTATTTATAACATTACATTGAGTGGGTTACCACTGTGCAAGAAACCATACGCGACACCCGATTCGACTCTAAGTTCCAGAATTAATATATTTATTTCACAGGGTGACCCGGGACGAAGTACACAGTGCACTTGCCTTCTTCGTCTGGTGATGCTGATTCAAATTCCGGTAGGTCCAAGTAGAAGTTTAATTTGCCATTTTTTTTCTAAATTAATTGTAATGTTTATATTTTCATTGTAGAATGAAGATGTTTCGGTGAAATAAATTTATTTTGAATTGAATTGAAAATTTGCAGTGGTGGACAAAATTTAGTAAGGTACTTCCGCTTCCCCTGTCTTTCATTCCGTCACAACTTTCATCATCCTTACCTCATTCGCACATCACCCTTGGCATATGCGTCATTAGAAGACCGTCTGAGAACAGGCGGTGAAAGGGTACAACGACCAGGGCATAGAGGAATCTCCTCGCGGTGCCACCTGAACTGTTTCTGAAGTAATTCTGACTCTTTCATTCATCACTAGATTACATCTTGTAATACAGTGACCATACCATGAGTTTGTAGATTTTTTTAAAAAGCTGTACACAAAAGTAAACTCTAAATACTCGTTTATTTTCTGCTTTTACCCTAAGGTCTTCACTACCGTCAACCGGGGGTAGGATTGTGCCACCGAGCGGGGGGGGGGCTGCAATATTGTATTTTTAAACCTTTCTCCATTTGTATTGGTTGATTATACTTTTTATTGCTTTGAAATGACGCTCCTATATATCCACCGTTCTGGTACGTCATTCGTAAGCCTAATTTCCCGTATTAATTATTCCCTTAAATTAGGCTTGCGAATGACATACCAAAAAGGTGATAAAATAGATCAATCGATATAGAAACGAAATTAATAACAATTTAAATTAACAGTGTTGGTGTAAAATAATTTTATTAAATTTTCGAAAAATACATTTTGGAAACAAATTTGAAATCGAGAATAGAAATAAAAAAATACGGAATAGAGATTAGAAATGACAAATTATGGAAATTGAATCAAAAAAATCTGTGGTATGTTGAAAAGAGTCGCCTTACACCTGCACACTGTGCAAATAGCAGTATGAATGTTGCACTTAAAGGGAAAATTAAATTGGAAAACATACAATGGGTTACGATGTCATTACACCAGACCCATTTGCGAACTGAAATAACATTGTGCCTTCCTTCATTGTTCAACTACAGTGTTGTTGTTGAGTGTAAATGGGGTTCTTATCCATTTAAAAACATCCTAAGGTACAACAATATAGTTTCTAAATCCAACGATAATCCATAGAGAAATAGTCATTGAAACGTTTTGAAAACTAGTGCGCCAGTACAACTTACGTCATCCAAATTCCTTCGCTCTTTTATTAATTCTATATTTATTTATTATATCTTCCGGTATGGTTCAGGCAAACAGGCTTCTCCCTCTACCTAACCATGATTTGGGCGAGGGAATAAGGGAAGAGAAATATTGGTTTGCTTTGGAACGTTAGATTTTGAAACGATACTTGTCCGGAGAAATCTTCTAGAAACCTTTTGATTCTTCGTTTCTCCTTTCAAAGAAACAAAGACGAAAAAAGCAAATACATCCGTTGTTCGATATACGAACAAAATTTTATTTATAATTCCTAATACTATGATAAAAGAGCAAAAAAATTTTTAATTATTTTATCTGTGTTTTTAAATAGTAAATGATAGTTTAATTTACCATTCTCAAATCACTAACTAAAAATATTACAAATCCCGTTTCTTAGATCAGTGTTCTGACAAAAACCCTTTTCTCGCATTAATATTCCGCCAACTTCATAGTTCCATCTTTCATCATCAGATGTAATTCTTATCACACTTCTCTCATACATGTTCAGCAATTCCTTTCGAGTAACTTTGTTAGAATTGGAGGTTTGGGTACTAGTCCAGGAACCAGGGGATTCTTATATACCTACCTGGACTATTCTTACTAACTTGCACACAAATTGTGATTTCTGTCCACTATTTCGATAAATACGTGATTTGAATAATTACTTATATGCTTATGATCATTTGAGTAGTCATCATATGATTTAAAATCTGAAACTAATTTTTGTGAATTTAAAAATTAAATTATAGTTTCTCCTTAAATTCATAAACATTTGTTTTTAAAATCAAATAAATAATCTGGAGAGTGTCCCTTCTCAACTTTACCATTATAATTCATAACAAAAAAGTCATAGCACTAAACTCCCTACATTGCAATAAAAATATATGAAAACACCAAAGTATTTCCAGAAAAAAATCATAATATATTATAACTTGTCAAATGCTATAACATATTTAAAAGATCCGAAGCGATCTCAAAAAATGTTTTTCGACTGATTAGAATACTTTCTTTGTATACTCTGCATAATTGGAGAGTGGAAAGTGATAGATTTGTATTGTGTACGGTGTGACACGCCACATACATTACACCGACTTGATTTTATACTTGCTCCCTAAACGTTTAGAAATTATACGAGGATGATTGTTCGTCTTTCAATATGATGAAGTTCTGGAGAAACAACGATTTCCAGCGGACAGCATGAAAGTGGCGACGCGTTTCCGCGTCCTAGCTTCTTCTCCTCTCGTCACCCTCACTCTAATTCCTCTCCTTTCCTTATGAATATTTTCTTCAGCTGAATTTAAATTGTTTTTTATGGTTGGAAGAGCACTTCTCCGTCTTATATTTTTGCAAGGAAAATGTCCAGCCTGTTTATTATGTGATTGGGAATGTTGAGATGGAAAGAGTGAATATTTCATGAAGCTCTTATTTGCGTAACTCACCGAGAACTTTTGAGAAAGTAAGTCAACAAAAGTGTTAAGATATGATGTAAAAAGACATATTTTATTCATAAATACGTTTACAGTATTACTTTATGACTTATTATTTAACACTTAGAATTGTTTCTTCGTACTCATTGAGTTTTAGAAATTAAGAAAAAATATTGGAGGTAAAGAATAATGTATTTCCAAAAATGTTGATTTAAATCTTCCTACATCAATGGGTCACAAATTTCGTACAAAGCACCCAATGGCATAGTTTTAAAATTTACAGATAGTTTTTCAACAATATAGGGGAAATTCCTCCTGAACCGACAACCTTCCCATTTTGGTTTGTAATTGTAACATCTGAACGAATACCTACACGTTTGTAAATTGTTATTTTCACGCTTTTCACAAAGTGGGGCGTTATTGAGAAGCTTAGCTGGACGCCGCTGATTAGGAAAAGTGACCACCACTAAACCTTCCCTTTCATTGTGTTATTGTTGGACCGTTTCCATTTACTCCTGAAAATTGGGTAGGAATGCCCTCGAAGAATATTTCAGAAGCGTGTGACGAGTGCTTGCCTTTCCCTTTGTCTTATAATATTTCTTTGAAAGTGCATTTGTCGCCATAGGACCCGGGGTGAGGCCCCTTAAGGAATGTAAGCTGTAGTATGCTATTTCTGTGAAAGGGACTTTCTCGCCATGTGTACCGAGGCGAGGCCGGTAAAAGCCCTAAAGAAAGAATGTTAAGACGTTGTGAATGGAGTATTTTCGCCGAATACAGAGACAATAACAAACCTGCGTCCAACGCGTGGCGTGGAGCGGCTGCGGCGCCCTCGCTAGATCATTGCGTTCTCAGAACGCCTGAGGGATGACCAAGGTGCTGGCGTGCTTATTGTTGCAGCGAAGGCGTGGTCAGGTGACCTCCGGTTCCGTATATATCGGGAGGATTGAAGATCCTCAAGAACTCGGCTGTGTGATCTGAGCCCGCAGGTTTGAGATGTGACCTGGCCAGTATTGGTCGCCAGACCGCTTAAGAATTACTGCGGTAATTCAAATTCATTTGTTAGTAGTTGCAAATGACGTAACTTGTATCACTTAGTTATTCGGGAAAAGCAACTTATAATTTTGGAGATTCAGATAACCTAGAGAGGTTTTACGAATTTTTTGTCTTCAACTCAATTTATCTAAGTGTAATTAATGCTTTCTGATAGCATTACTTGTGTAATGACAAATTTATATATGTATTAATGATTTTGGGAGTTTGTCTCCGTTTGTAAATTCAGATTTCTATTTAATTTGTATTAAATCATTATTATTACATTCATTGTTATTACACGTGTGTTTAATTGCCCGGGAAACCGAGCTGGTGGCAGCGATCTATCTACCATAAGGGTTGTGGTATTTATGTGGATCCCGCATCTACCAAAAGAACCCACACTGCATCTGGGTTTGTGGTGTGTGCTTACAGTAATAAACAACAATTAAACTGTTATGAAATTTAAAAACAGTTATATCCTTCTTCGGTTCATGTTAAAAAAGCAAACTTATCATTTCTCTATATTTTTATTGAAATTATTTCATTTTGAAAAGAACTGAGATTTGAATTTAGTTAGTCAAGAAGTGTTCTTTAAGGACCAGTCGATCACAATTTTACTAATATAGTTATTTCACATGTTACTTCATACAAAACCATTCTACAAAAATCAACAACCCTAGGCAATTTGTTGTAAGCTCTTCAAAGGTTTTTAGTCTCGGGGGTGTAATAGTGGGGGAGTACTTCAAAGTTTTAAAGGGTAAACCTTTTTTTGTTTGTTTGAAAGTAATTGATCTAGTTTATCCAACTGAAACGCAGTCTACAAAAAATAGGCGCTTCAAACCTCTTTTTCTAAGATAAATGAAAATCAAATAGCATGGTTTCCAATTTAAATTCCCATTTACAATTTTGAAGTTATTCCCATCCTCCTGTCTCTCATTTACTTTCGGAAGGCTGTTTACAACCTCTCGATAAAGAACGTATAAAAAGTTAATAACAAGTTTCAAGATTTTCAGTAAATTTGTTTGTTTTAAAAGGCTTCCATGGTTAGCTTGGGACATCCTGGAACATCCATAATGAATATGTATATGTCGGAGAATAACCTCGATCGGGAATCACGTTCATGAACTATCCCGTCGATGCTGCCCTCGTCTGTTGATTCGACAATAAGGTTTAATAGGAACTCATGCGAATTAATACATCTGATCATATGTTAATATGAACAGATTTAACGCTTTGAAGTTGAAGTCAAGTGTACCACTAGAATCCCGTGTGAGCTTGTTACCCTTCAGTCACCAATATAGCCAAGCAGGTTATACCTGCGCTGCCACAGTCTCACTATCTGCACCACCACTAACAGCCGTCCGCTGTCAGACTTCAATCTCTAGATTATCACCGTTCCATCGATTTTTTGCGGTCACTCTAGCGTATCACGGTATCCGACTGCGCAGCTATTCCGACAACTGAAACGGTAAACCAATCCCATCCATATATCCCATCGCGGCGTCGCCTCTATGTTCTAAACTATTGGTACCTTTCGTTCCACCATGCCTCTGAGCGGGAGAACGGTGGTTTCACAATCCACTTGGCCCAACTTGGTGATGTTTTCAGTTCGGATTGCCCATCTATTCCAGACCCTATCTGGATCATACGTTTCTCGGGAACCAAACATACCTCCTTCCCAATTTCCTCACCAAAGCCATGGTAAGGTGGAAGAAACGCGTATGTAATAACAAATAAATAAAAGACCATACTGCGAGTCGTAATACAGTGAGGAGTGGTATTTCGCAGGAGCAATTTCTTCTGGGGACAACATGGTGTTTGGGCCTTTCTTCTTTGTGGGAAACATTGTAACGGGGTACATTTACCTTGACATTCTGAATGGTTGTTGCCGCAACCAGGTGCTAGACTTCATTTTGCAGTAAGATGGTGCCCCACCCCATTGTAATGGACGTGTATGAGATCTCAACGAGCAGATTCCATAACGTTGGATTTTTCGTGCAGGACTAAATGACGTTCCAATGATGTTTTTAACCTCCCAGATCACCCGACCTAATGCACTGTGATTTCTCTTTGTGGGGTTATACGAAGGACAAGGTGTTCATACCACCACTTCCACATTACAGTTAAGGCAACGGATAAGCGACACAGTTGATACTATTGACCAGAGTGTTCTGGCAACAGTGCGGCAAGAACTGGATTATTGTGTTGATGTCTACCGCGTCACAAGGGGAGTGAACATTCAACACCTGTGAACTCTAGGCACAATTTAATGAATTACTCTTTCATGTTGCATCTGATTTGTTTTGAATAAATTCATTATGCTATGCTTTGTTTTTGTCCCATATCTTTTGAAACACACTGTATTTAGTTTTGTTTTACTTTTTCTGTAATAGTTTCCCATAAATAGGAGTAAAGACAAGAACTATTGATGGTTCCTATGAACCTCAACCAACACAAGATAAAACATACAACAATAAACTTGTCGAAGTAAAAATATATCTAAGTTATCCCTCTTTGATTCATTTTCCTCCATCCAATACGAAAGAAACAATTTCTTTTCTGTCTTCTGAGCTGATAAAGAAAAAGAGAAATGAAGTTGCTTTTCAATGAACCGTTACAAATGAACAGGTATACTTGATAATAATGCCGGCCAGGACATACACGTCTCAATGTTCATATGACTTCATTTGGATACTAACTTTCAGGATTTCTATCAAAGGGAATTGCTAAATTTGATATATGAAGAAGCGCCGGGGACCCGCCGTAAAATAAATAACCGATTAACACGAGTTTGTACTGAAACCAGATCAGATGTAATCAGATATGCAGACTAATATTAGGTTCATTAGTCGTTTACAGCACGTAGAGGTGCTTAAGGTCTTAATTTCATACAGTTAATGTAAGTGAAAGGAAGTTCATTAGTAGCCATACTCAAGGATACCGTTTCGAACAATTGTAAGTTAATGTAAGGAACGAGTTGTTCTATGAATTCATCAGTCACTGATTGAAGTGATAGAATTCATATTTTTTTAAATCTCTTCATTCATTCCTTTAGAAATTGAAGTTGACCGATATATTCAACACTCCTTTACTTAAATATAATCATACCTATTCGTATGTCACCAATAATTCTGGACAACTTTTTAATTGAATATATTTTTCTACCCTTAAAAACGATATATATATATATATATATATATATATATATATATATATATATATATATATAAAACTAATAATAAAGTTATCCAAATTAATGTAGAGTTTTGTTCAAATCAAGTTAGTATACGTGTTACAAAAAATAATTTAAGAAAAGTACATACTTGTTTTCCCATAAAAAATAAGGAGTGGGAATGCACTGCGATAAAATAATGCTATGAAGCGTTCCGTCAGGGGTGAGCGTGTACGTTGTGACGATTATGATGTGTGTTTAGTGAATTAATTCCTCGTTGGGGACTCGGACAAAGCAATAAATATGCGGATGTCAACTAAATGGAAATCGCCCCATAAATAACTGAGGAGGGGCAGCCGTAAAGTCGAAGAATTTTACGAGCTCACTCTACAAATACGAGGGAAGGCAGTCGAGTCATGGCGTCATTTATCGACACAGCAGAGAAGGGAGAGACACGAGGAAGCAAGGAAGGGAGTGAGAAGAACAAATACGTAAGTATTTGAAGCATACAAAGTTATTATACTGAAGGAAGGAAGATAATGATGATGAAGACTGAAACAATTTAAAGGAAAATTTAACCGTACGTTTAGAAAGGAATAGTACATTATAAGGAACAAACTTTCTCTCTATCTTCTATACTTTCAATATTTTATTTCTTAAAATATTAAATGTACACTCAGCAACAGATACCGATCATCTCATCGAATATTGACTTGAATATTTTTATTATAAAGGAGTTGATGTTATTCGGGGTGGAAGTACAGATGCCATCTGGATCAAAGTTTTATTAATGTTCTCTGCGTTGTCAATTAAGATGACATAACAAATTTCCAAAGCGAGAACAACTCCTCTATTTCAACATTCACTTGTATTAGTAACCTCGTAGAAACCAACCATAGAAACAGTTAAACATTCACTGAGATATAAATTTTCTAGGCAAGCTGTAACTTAACTCGCCTTAGCAATAACAGCAAATTGCTTATATGCGGCTGATAATAGCATGACGTGAACGACGGTGTTAACACCAGTTCTACTGTTACTGTAGATGCCATTTGGCGCGGCAGAGTCGTCACTTGGATCGGGAGCTTGTAATGAGGAAATTCAGCAGCATGGCGCGTGTGGACAAGAGAACGCCAACGACCACCGCCGCCGCGCAGAGTGGTGTGTGTAGGGGAGGAGCGCGGATGGGCGGCAATTAGACGATGGGCAGGGGAGGCACGTCGGAGCGTCGGGGAGAGCTGTTGAGGGCACGACCGCCCTCTTGGTCAAGGGTCGGGTCAAGTTTGTCGGCAAACAGGGTGCAGAGCCGACGCTGGTGAAGGTGGCGAGGAGGCGGTGTCGAGAGGAGAAGCGGAGTCCTAAGTTAAACGCGACAAGCCACCCTCCCGCCTGCACGGATCGTGCTAGCCGTGCGCTGCCCCCACTCACAGAGCCATTGTCCTGACGTCTACCTTCCTCCACTCATCGCAGCCCCGGGGTGTGAGTTAACAGAGTTCTTCTGCGGGCACATTAAAACACTATTCAACGAGAGATTAACTATTTGCTTCTCACCACCCCCACAAAAGAAATTGAAAACTTGAAATCATATGAACATTTCATAAACAATTTATATTCAACTTGGTTTCTGGCCTGAGTTTTCTCCAGTATCCCCTTCGGTACTTTGATCGAAGTTGATGGTATTGGTCCCTTTCTTGTTTCCCGTCAACGAACTTGCTTATTGCCGTCCACGTGATCAAATGCAGTTTTTAAAGATCTTTAACAAATTCAAATGGAAATTTTACTTGAAGGAAGTCATTTGCGAAATTACTGTAGGATGTGTTCTTTTGTCAGAAGATAGTTCACGTGAAACATTGTTCCTAGCGGTCCATCGTTTCGATGACATATCATTCGCTTTCTTACAACACTCCTTCACATGACTCTTACAACGCTTCTTCAAATGATACTGTCAGATCAAGGACTAAGAAAATCGAAGTAATATAATGTAAAACTACAGATGTAAAAATTAAGATGCGGAAAGCGGAAGCAAAGTATGCAGGGACAACAAACTAGATTTTGAGAAACGAAAATAAGAACAAATGTCTTAAATATTAAAAATTCATTCTACTAGTTCCTACCCAATAAAACACATTTAGAGACAGATACCAACTTCATATGTAAAACATCGCGGCGATCCATATAAAACTCACCCTTGTAACGATCCAAATGGAGAATAGCTAGGTAATCTAAAAAGCAAAGAAGGTGTCTTTGGCAGTTATTTTGAGAAAAATTGATATATAACATTAGTATATTTTTTCTGATATTCAACGGGATAATAATACCACCAAACGTCTCCATTGGAAAGTGAATTAAAGAATAACATGACTAGAAAGAAGATCTGATATCCTCTCATATGATCTGGTAGCAGAAAAAATATTTTAAAACGCTTGCCTGCAAGCTAAAGCAAAACAGACCAACCTCGTCAATGGATCTTTCCGACTTACATTCGTGAATTCCTCGATTCTGGATGGTGAGCATGTAATCATGATAATAAAACTAGGTAAACCTAAACATTTCTGCCATCCTATTTCCTTACGGCGAACAATGTCCACACAGTAAAACCCTTCAACTTATCCACAAGTTATAATATATAGTACAAACAATATTATATTATAATTGGTAGAAATACTTCGTCTTTCCATGTTTCGTAAGCCGTTGACGAAGTGCTATTAACTGAAGATCAGTGAAAGATTAAACTGAACAATGAAATTTACCCTTACAGAATTCTTCATTGTTTAATAAAACTGACAATGCAGCAAACTACATAATTCAAAATGTAATAAACAGTATCAAATCTAAAAGAATTCTTTAATGCTAATATGAAACTTTATTTGAGTAAAGGATTGAAAGATTTATCACTTAAATACATTCATAGAAATGACAGTAATTCCCATAAATTTTACTTTCTGGTAGTTTCACGTGTGTGTGTAGTACTTGTTGAAGTATGGCAGCTATTTCTCATCTCGTTCTCTACCTCTCTTCCTCCCTCTCTCTCTCTCGCTCTCGCTCTCAGCCTCTGACTCATTCTGACATGTGTGCTCATGCTTGGCAATGGACTGGGGTAGGTCATTGGACTGTGCAATCCCTTATATAGATAATTAAGTGTCCATTCGTGTTAATAATTAGCTCAACTAATGGTGTGAAAGTGTAATACATCAAAGACCGCATAGTTGATATGCATCTTTATGTTATTTCTAAGATATAATTAAAATATAAATATTTTATAAAGTAAAATGTTCTTATATTTATGTTTCTAACAGATTAATGAAATGAATAAATAGTAATTGTGACAATATTTTTACATATTTGTAATTAAAAACATAATGTCGAAGACAACCAAAAACTTGAGTTCTTTACTATTCATGAGCCATTTCAATAATACATAATAATTTACATAAAATGAGCCATTTCAATAATAGTGAACTCTATTGTTGTAATATGCGCCACGCGTTTAAGGAATTTTTGTGGAAAGAAATAGCAATCAATAAGGTGGAATAAATTTAATTTTTCCAATATTGACGATTTATTTATATAACTCACCCTTTTGTGTTGGAAATAAATTTAAAAACAGTACTGAAATATTCCTTCTATTCCGACAGTGAACTCTGGGAAATCGTGGATGGTAATTTTTAATAGCACATTCAAAAGAAATGAATATTTCGTAGTCCAAATGCATTTGCGACTGCAGCAACGTGATTCATGAGAAAAAAGAAAAGTTTATGGACTGTAGTTTTTACTATTTAAAGTCTCGATAAACACTTAATTGAACATAGATTAATGCAAGTATCTGTTTCACAGCACTGGTTGATAGGTAAAAATGCCCCAACCTACTTATCGGTATTTGTCAAGGAAACAGGTACAGGAAAATTAGCAAACTCATGAGAAATTATTTAAGATTGCTGCTTTAATATTGTCTCGTGTTTGGAAATTAAAAAAACATTCATGCATGTTAAAGAATTGCCATATACGTTATCGTATAGTACAGTTGTAACAATTTGTACCTAATAAAGTTGTTGTTGACCAGTCATACAAAAACAAAATATCTCAAAGTTTACTCAAATAATTTGAAATAATAGGACATCAAAATATTATTGTATTTCGAATGTTTCTAAGTGTATTACGAATTTCCCATTATGTGTCATTTACAAACATTTCTGAAATATTTCTTTTCTGATGACTATGATTGCAGGACCGCTTCAATGAATATGGAAACTCTTGGTCAACGATACAAATATTTCCGAATTTCTACTCTTCTGTCTAACCTCACCCAAACAGATACTGAGCAACCCAAGGTGGGGTTATTACGCTGGTTACCTATTTAAAATAACTAGGTTAACATTTGACAAATCACGTTAAAGAACGTTTCATTTGTAAAGAGCTGAGCCTGGAGCGACGATGTCCAATTTGATGGTTTATTACCAACCCGTCAATATGTCCATCATAGTTATAATTGATTTTGGGGCTCCAATGAGTCCAATGTGTCGGTGAGGGAAGGGATTGCTGCGCAGGGAGTCTGCTTGGGATGGGGATGCATAGGGGTTGGGCAACGGGTGGCTTGGGACAACTATGTGGTGCAAATGTGTGCGGTCATCAACTTGTTTTGCCTCTCCATATGTCCATGCGTGTAGCGCAGATCTCGTGTTTGCAGTGCTTCTGTCGTTAATTAGAATTTGAGTTTTGTCATGGAGTACCATCAGTAAAATGAAAAATTTGATTACTATGATTAACGTGTTATTGTTGGTGCACGTATGCGGTTTTGTTTTGGAATATTTTTATTATTCCGTAAATGTCTTCTTTACACGGCATAATTAGATTTTTTATTATTTTCCTCACTTTCATTTGAATTACTTCTTTTAATATTTGGATGGAAGTTTTATTTCGCTGCTTTTATAGAATAATGTTAGATTTGAGAATGCAGCGACGACTCGTTAATTATGTTTTATAAAATCTACCAACCCCACGTAGTTCAATACTCCCAAACTGTTAAGTTATTATTAATTTTTGAACTAAAGCTGGGTAATATTATAGTTTTACAATATTCGTCTATGATGTAATCAAGATAAATAGGTCGTAAGGCATAATTTATATGTTTATTTTTATATTACAGTATTTTCATTTCTGTGTCATGCACATGTAATACAATATTGAGTACTCGAGTGGGATAAAATTTACTGAAGCTTCATAAAAATACCACCGATCAATCATTCGATCGAACAAAATACATTTACAAATCATATTTAGCAATATTGCAAATAAATAATACACATCTTTGTAACTTATATATATTTAAAATAGTTTAATTTTTATTCATAGATAATACGGACACTTATGTCATATTATATACTGATATCAAATTTGAAACCGTCAAGTTATCCTGGCTTCATCAAGAAAACTATATGAGGCAGGGTAAAGTTATTTTCGAACTGAGGAATATAGATATCTTGTTATAACAGAGAGATTTAAAGATAACGGGGTGTGAATATATTCGAAAATCATTTCTTAAAGGTATATATAATTTATTGTCAAATATATATAAAATCTTAATTATTTACCTGCGACTTAACTGGCATGTATTTAGTATTTTGCCCAAACACATTTTTTTTAAATCATCAACGACAATCACCAACCTAGTAAAGTGTTATTGATTAATATTGGTGGTTTAGTCACATGGAAGCGAATTTTAAGTTCATTAAATCCTTAATTCAATTTATTTCTT
Source organism: Laupala kohalensis (assembly GCA_002313205.1). Classification (NCBI taxonomy): domain Eukaryota; kingdom Metazoa; phylum Arthropoda; class Insecta; order Orthoptera; family Trigonidiidae; genus Laupala; species Laupala kohalensis. The sequence goes on along the minus strand of NNCF01125867.1, from coordinate 533,713 downwards.
TGATTTAATAAATATAGAAGTTTAACCAAAATTTTCATAAACTCGCATCACGCAAAAACTATTGAACAAATCGAAACGAAACTTCGACCGCCGCATTCTTTCGAGTTGGAAATAGGATATAAGCAATGTTACATTTTGATGTATCAAAAACTAAATTCCAAAGAGGAGCAGATACAGTGTTGTTATTGCATGTAGATTATTAAATTCAAGTACTTTCATTAGGTAATATAAATGAAAGAGTACTTGTTCCAATAATTTATAATGTTAAAAAAATAAACTATTGCCAGTACTTTAATGAAACATGTTTTAAATTGTACTACCAATATTGAATATTTCAAACATATATTTTGAATTCAATTACATAAGGACAATCGAAGATTAAAAATGTTTATACGCAGGTAAATGTTTATACATTGTAACAACGTACATCATTATGTTGTTACACTCGATGGGGTTAGTTGTTGCATAAAATATTTCAAGCTATGAAAGTAAATCTAATATATGTATGTTCTTATCATGTTATTGTGTTGTAATTTCTACGAAAAACTGCCTATGACATTGGTTTCAAAAATTCATTTAATTGAAAACGTTATTCTGACAATCTGTTATCATAATTATTGTCTTATTAACAGTTTTTACAAATATATAATTTATCGAACTTTGCGCAACTATCATGAGCTCACTCGTCACATTGCAACCAGTTTGTAGGTGGCCAGCGTTTTGAATACGGTTCGGCGTATTCTTTACAAAAGCAGGTATCACCCTCTTCGTCTAAAGTCATCTGTTAAGAAGACTTTTCTTTAGGTTTTTACTTTATTTCGTTGTTGTTGTTTTTTCTTTTAGTGAGTGACATTTTTCTCTTCTCTGATTGTAGTTTATTGGTTTCGACTCTTAAAACGTTTTTTACCGGTGAATCCATTAATATGGTACTGACCACTGGTTTCCGCTTTCAAATCATTTTCCTTTCACCAACTTTAGGATCATTGTGTATCTAACTAGTATGCAGAAATTCAAAGATATATCTTTTGTATTAATAAAATTGGAAAATATTGTTTACTTAACCATTGAATTAATTTGTTTTGAAGACGAAATTGAACTGACTTTTTAACATTTACACCCACTCACATTGTTACACCCAATGTTAATCAATTTCGGGTGGAATATTCATCACTGGTCCGAAAACCAGACTTTCATGTGGCAGTGAAGTTACACAAATACCTCCAAGGAGTCCATCACAAATTACAAAATTCAATTTAAAAAACAAATTTCCCTCAAACGCACAATTAAAACTATAAGCATTGTCTCTACTACTGTCAATAATTGTTAGTATCATTACAATAATTGTCAGGATGCCACAGCATGATTAATACTTTATATTTAAATTTCAAAAGGGCTTTATTTTAACAAATAATATATACAATATATGGTGGGGTTTAGGGCCCGTGCGCCTAATGGAAGCCCCAAAATGTGCATAATATACCCTAGTATTCACTCTCAATGAACTGTACAGTAACTAAAAATATAAATATTAAAGAATTACGATTATTTGGAAGGTATCTAATATCATCAGGAGTAAAGAAAATTAATAAGTGTATTAAACAAATAGTCACTATTTTTTAAATTCTGTCTGAAGAAGAATTTTCTGTCGGAGGTTCATTTTAAATTCGAATGTCACAATTTACCTCGTATACCATTAAGTGATGGTGGTATATTCGGTTTACTCAACATGAAATCGAGTAAAATTCATAGTCAGAATCAAATAATTATTTTATTTGTGCCAAAGCGACCTTCTACATCTTATGCTGTCATATTCAGTGGCATTATCTGCCCTGGAGGGGTGTGAGTGGAATGCGAGGATCTGGTCCGAATCGTTACCAGATTAACTCAACTGAGCCCAATCTCCTCTACTCATTTGTACTGAATCAAGAAAACAAAAATTTCAGATGAGAGCACTGAATCGTTTTGACAGGTCCCAAGCCATTACTTTGAATATCACATGATTTTTGTAATGAATAAAATAAAATAAGTACATTGAAATAAAAGTAATTGGTGAAGTTAACAATAAGAAAATAGGTTTACAAATTGAAGAAAATTACTTCCTCAAAAATTAAAAGGAATCTTATTAAATTTTGAGCCAATAAAATGGTTATAATGTTTTGTGTGAACTACATTTCATTATTTATTGTCACATAAACATCAATAAAATATCAATGTAAAGGTCTCTACAATAAATGATTCATTTTAAAATAATTTTGTACGAGAGTAGTAATGTTTCTTTGTTTTACTCATAAGAAATAATGCAGTTTTTTATGAAAATCCTGACGTTCTTATTTGACTCTTGTTTCTACCAAAACAGTGTATATTTTATAACAAATATTTAAACGTGCAATGTCGCGAAACTTTTCGAAAGGTGAACGAAGTGTATGCTTCCTTATCTGCTATTCCCTTATCTTGCAGGGGACGGAGATGGAGGATTATATAATGTCACTTTTGATATGGCAGAGGAATTACAAGGGTGCTGGATGCCCTTCCTCACGCACCTCCCCGAGGCGGGAGATAAATGGAAATTGAGCGAATGATGATGAGTGAATGTTGCGGTGAAATGATAGACTGGGAAAACGGGAGTATCCCGAAAGACGTGCCGCGAACCCCGCTTCGTCCACCATCGGGAATTTTCCTTGGATCAGACAGAGTTTGAACCAGTGTCATTACAGGTAAAAGACGATTATGTTTGGTACCACACTACGGGTCGCAAGTGTTACGTATACTACTCGTCCTCTTTATAGTCCTCTTTATACGTCAATTACTCTGTGGTGCTGTGGTAACACACTATTTACCTTCACGGTAAGAAATGTAGAACCATTCCAAAATAAAATGAGTATTTTTTACTCATAATATCTCAATAAGGGATCAATATATTGAAACAAAAGATTGTAGTATGTGACGCTTTTGTTTTATCCGTGATAAAATTCATATGAGGCTACGTTTAAACGCATGTTATACATGAAGGGAAACACGATTGATTACTGTTGTGCAGACGGTGTTGTATGGTGTGACCGACCGTGATTTGAATCTGAGAAACGCGCGTCTGGACACGGGTCAAATGCGCACGACCAAGCAGTCAGTGTGCGACTCCCTCCCCTCAACCCCTCAACCAGACCATTCCCATTAGTTGGCGTCACGCGGTTCGAGCGAGCGACAGTTAAAGCCTCCAGTGCTGGCGCCGACGTGGCGCGACCAAGTGGCGCTACACGTTGCAGTGCGCTTCAGCACGGAATGGAATGGCGTGGAACGGATGGCGTTGAACTATGATGATTGCACGAAAATGATATTCTCCTAAAAAATTTGAATCAGAAATACATGTGGAGACATGATAGTGACTTTTAAATCACGAGTCAACAAATCCATGTAAGAAAGCTTATCATACATTACAGCATCCTCATTGTTTTTTCGTATCAGCGGAGTATACACCATTTATTTGTGTACCTTTCTAAATAGCATCACACTGTCCAAATGAGACTAAGCTAAAATTAGGGACGTAATGACTTCAATTCTCCATACCTGTTGATATAACAGTATCGAAAAATCGCGATATGTTTCGGCAATGAATTCCAAAATAGTATAAAAAGAAGTGCAAGAATACAAATGTTAACTCGTCATTCAGTTTCCATAGTAATTCAATTTCCTATACAATTTTATGTTCACAAAAATAAACTCGGGAGATTATTTGACGTACTATTAGACCTTCTAGTTCATTGAATAAACGACAATAGAAATCATAATATATGTTCATTATTCACACGTATACCATTCTACAATGTGTTTGACATGACGTTGGAGGTACTAATAACAAAATGAAGATGATACTTACTTTAACATTGCATAGGTGATACAATAATGTAAATTTCGCCCCAAAATGCAATAGGGAGAGAATATTATTTCCGAGGAAAAAATTACAGCGCTATTCATACCACTATCTAAGCAAAATACCACTCACACTCTGACTGACTGATTTATTTATTGACAAATCACGAAATCTCAATGTACAAAGCCTACAAACTTGAAATTTGACTGGTTGGTTTCTTTTAGGGTGTAGACATCATCTAAGAAAGGATTTTACGAAAATCCATTTCTAAAGGAGTGAAATAGGGGTTGCAATGTTTTATTATGTATCCCGCAACACTGAAGAGCCTGGAACAATTTCAACCAAACTTGATACTATCTGTCAACAAGGACTGTGAGGTCAAGACATTCCTGGCATCATTAGGGAGGGGGTGCAAAGAGGGTGGCATGTGAAAATTAAGATATTAATATAAAATTAAGAAACCACACTATTCGGTGTCGTTGAGATGGATGAGGGCGTCCCCGATGCTTCGTAAGTTTACTGTTAGTCCATATTAAAATATACCCCTAGGATACCTAGTGTAGGGTGGGAACGTAGAGTAGGCAAAAACAATAATAAGACGACCGATATTGGTGTTGAAAACATTATTTATTAAGATGCAAAGTCTTACTCTAAACGCAGCTTAAGTCCACGGTCGTCCCCTATGAGGGAGTATACTCATTTTGGGAGTGGGATGAATACGGGATGAAAAGGAAAATAAACGAAAATGAATCGTATTAGTATTGAGATAATAGTTTACGGAGTCGCAGAAATTAGTAGTGACATCCCCGAAGACACGTAAATCCACAATCAGCCCACTGCTGCAACCCTAGAGAATGGGGTGACATGAAAAAATACCTAACGACATAGATACCAATGACGAGTTCAAATTTTCGACGTCGCTGACTTGATAGTTAAATCCCAATATTGTGTAAGTCTAAATTCAACCCTCACGAAAGAAAAACATCACTAGCACCCCTTGGGGGATGGAGGTGGAAATAAAGGATAAAAATAATTGAAAACTAATTATGAAATTAAAAAGAAATTAAAATTGTATCGTATTCTTAGCTACAGGGTTGATGAGATGTTTAAACTACCAATTCCGTTAAGTTGAAGTTGAGATTACATCGGGGCACGGTATCCTTAGAGTCGGGGATGGATAGGGTGAGACGTAAAAATAAGTTGAAAAAAACGATATTAGGGTCACATCCATGATATTTGTGTACTCTGCGATAAATAATCGTATATCCAATGACATTATGTACTCTTCAGAACTCATGAGGTGTACGAAACCCATAAAAATGGTGGGGTTGGGAAGAGCGTGACACGAAAACATCGCAAATATCAGTTATGAAAGGATTTTACGAAATGGGAATGTGAGAAAGAATATAGCTGCAGAAATATTACAAAATTCAAGTGAGCAAAGTCGCGAGGACTCAGCTAGTAGCTTGTATGTAGTAAAATATATCTACTGTTATTAAATGTTATAAATTACTAAATGTTGTCAACTACTGTTGTAAAATGTTGTGTTAAATTTTATAAAACATGTAATCTTGTAAAATATTATTTGGTGTGGTGGTGATTCTTTGCGTTCTCTAGACACTCTCTCAGGGGGATGCTGGTGTGTCACCCCGTGCAGGATGGAATTCCCTTATAGTGTCGAGGAAATGAAGCAAAAATATCATATACTGAATAATGACCACTTTAAATACTAAGATCAAAAAGTCATCCACATGATGGGACCACCCTCATTCTATTTTCCCCTCCCTTTGAGAGATGAATGGTGCAAAACTAATCAAGTTCATGTGCACGAATTCAAGATATTTGGTTTAGATAATCACTCACTGATGGGAGTAACCTTCTGCAAGACTCCTCTTTAAAACTTCCACACCTTAAAGTTTTTCACGTGTCACTCGGTGGGTCCAACACAACAAGCACTTAATTTGGTGTCTACTTTGGTGCCATGTGGTTGGTACGAGGACCCATTAAGTTTGATGGCCTAGGTAAACTGTAGTATATCGATAACAGGTTCATTTAAATAGTGGGCGACAACGTAAAAATACCATGATTCATTAAACTAAGACAAGAAAAACTACATACATAAATTACTTAAACCTAAAATTTATAAACTAAGCACATGTAATAAAATTCGTGTACAATTCATACAGCTATGTGCCAAATGATTGAATTCACTAGAGAGTTATCTTCAAGAAAACAGCGTCATTGCGGATTAAAAGAATAGTTGTGAAGAAAAACCATCCAAGTTGGATGTAATCTCATCTCAGCAGGAAAATTCAAACGCATATAATGTACCTGCAAACGTCAATCATATTTTTTAGACATATAACTTATCTTTGTACGTGAGCTCGTGGTTTTCTCTAAGTAATTGAGAAATAATTTCTTATTCAGAATCTTGTGGCCTAAATAATATTGTAATTGATTACTTGAATATAAAACATTTTGTGGTTCATTGCTGCTGTGCCAATAATGTTCAATATAGTCAACCCGATGGCGGTGACGAGCGTAATTTTGGTGTCTAACACGAAAGGACCATCTCAAAAGTTAAGTGAAACGCCAACCGACACCAACGTTAACGTAACATAGTGCGCTTTCAACGAACTATGAATACAATTTTTACACATTATAAGAATTCCTTGAATTTTATTTACTTGAGAGAGATTACATGTGTATGATTAAAAGTGATTTGTAATTATTATAAAATCTTCTTCTTCAGTTGGCTCTACAGTCCCAAATGGACCTTCGCCTCCTCGACAAGCCTCCTCCATTTTTCCCTGTCTTTTGACGCCAACTTCCAGTTCATAATCCTGGCTTTCTTCAAATCTTCCTCCACACAATCCCACCATCTACTTCTTGGTCTTCCTCTTGTCCTCACTCCATCCAGTTGGCCATTTACCACCTTCTTTACAGTTCTGCTCTCATCCATCCTATTAACATGACCCAGCCATTTCAATCTACTTACTCTTATGTACGTGACAACGTCAGTATCTTGGTACAACTGCGCTATTTCGTTATTATACCGTACTCTCCACTGACCATTCTCCTTAACCCCTCCATAGATTCTCCTGAGAATTTTCCTTTCAAAGATTTTCAATCTTTCACATACTCCTTTTGTTAATGTCCATGTCTCAGCACCGTACATAATCACCGGTCTTATTAGTGTTTTGTATATCCTAATTTTGGTTTGGCGTGGCACGATATGGTTTTTAATTAATGGAAGTAGAGCAAAATATGCTTTATTAGCATTTGTAATTCTTCTATCTATCTCCATATTTATTTCATTTCTAGCTGTAAGCAACGTTCCCAGATAAATAAATTCTTGTACTACATCAAATTTATGTTTACCAATGATAATTTTGGTATCTTTGATATTTTTCCTTCTGGAGACTGTCATAAATTTTGTTTTTGCTTCATTTACTTTCAGACCAAGCCTAGAGGTATATTCTTCCAACTGGATGAATTTCTCCTTCACATCCTCCACTCTCCTCCCTGATATCACTATATCATCCGCATACGCTAGTATTTGGTGTGTTCTATACAGAATGTTCCCACGGTAGTCTATTCCAGCCATCCGAAACGCTATTTCCAATGCTACGTTAAACAACATCGGGGCTACACTATCTCCTTGTCTAAATCCTGTTTCAAGGCTTATTTCTTCCGATATATTTACACCTGTTTTAACTTTGGCTTGGTTCTCTTCATTCATTAGCTTGCACATCCCTACCAACTTTTTAGGTATTCCCATCTCATGCATCTGATCCCACATTTCTTCTCTCCAAATACAGTCGTAGGCGGACGTAAAATCGAGAAATAGATGGTGTGTAGTAATATTTCTTTCCCAACATTTGTCCAATGTCTGTCTCATAATACATATCTGGTCTATTGTTGATCTATCCGACCGAAATCCACACTGATACTCTCCAATCAGCTCATCTACATATGGTTTGAGTCTATAACACACTATTTTAGACAACACTTTGTAGCCTGTGCAGAGTAAGGTGATGGCTCTATAATTGTCACACAACGTTTCATCCCCTTTTTTGTGTATTGGATTAATAATTCCACATTTCCATTCCCTCGGTATTACTTCCATTTCCCAAACTTTCGTAATCAGTTGGTGCATAATTTTCATCATCGCATCCCCACCACATTTATATAATTCACTCTGAATTCCATCGCATCCTGGCGCTTTACCACTATTCAAGCTTGCTACAGCTTTTTTAATTTCTTGTACCGATGGTGGAGCTACGTCTGGTTCCGCTGTTTGGTATTCCCCATGTTTCTCATATCCCCTCATACTTCCATCCTCTTTGTACTGAAAATGATTCGCGTAGTACTCTGCCCATCTACTCGAAATTTTGTTTCCCTCCGTTAGAATTGTTCCATTATGCGCTCTAATGATTACTGCTCTAGGTTTGAATCCATTCTTGATGTATTTGACTTCCCTGTACCATTCTCTAGCTTCTCCGCAATTGTACTTTTCCTTAATATTTTCCATCTTACTATCCCACATTTGTCTCTTTTTCTTCCTATACAGCTTGTTACACTCCTTTCTTTTTCCTTTATATGTTTGTTCGTTTTGTCTTGTCGGTCTTCTCCTGTACTTTTCACACGCCATATTCCTTTCATGGAGAGCCTTTCCACATTCTTCATCAAACCACTCATTTCTTTTCGGTCTTCCCTCCTTCCCTAGCACCTTCCCCGATATCTCTACTATGCTTCCTCTTACATTTTTCCACACCTTTTCTACATTTGAATCATTCTCATTGATTTTCAGGAGTGCATTTTCTAGCTCTTTACAATATTTCTCCTTGTATTCCTTATTTTCTAATTTTTTAACATCCCATTTCCCCATTTCACTTTTCTTTATTTTTGGTGTCTTACTAACTTTCAAATTAACTTTGGCCCTTACTAGAAAATGGTCCGTTTCTATCTTTGCTCCCCTCATACTTCTTACATCATTTATATTCTTACAGTGCCTCCTGTCTACCACTACATGATCTATCTGATTCAAATATCGGCCGTCAGGTGATCTCCAAGTACCCTTGTGACATCTTTTGTGTGGATACCATGTATCTGAGACCGCAAGGTTTTTACCATTGGCTAGATCCACTAACCTTCTTCCGTTATTGTTAGTATTTTCGTGTATGGTATACGGTCCACATGCTGGTAGCACATAACTTTCCTTGCCCACCTGGGCATTGAAATCCCCCAATATGACTCTCATGTCATATGATGGTATAGTGTCGATGACTCTCTCTAATTCAGCGTAGAAAATCTCCTTTACATCATCCTCCTTCTCCTCTGTAGGAGCATGTACAGATACAAATGTAACATTATAAAATTTCATCCTAAGTCTAATGAGACAAATTCTTTCATTTATTAACCTATAATCTATCAAACTGTGTTGTACCCTACCACTTAAATAGAACCCTGTGCCAAATTCATGTTTTCCTTCTTCTTTCCCACTATATACAATTGTGTATTTTCCTTTAGATTCCACACCCTTCCCGATCCACCTAATCTCTTGCAGTGCACATATATCCATTTTAAACTCTGTCATTTGCTTTTCTAGTTCCTTTACCGCCCCCTTTCTGTATAATGTTTTAACGTTCCAGGTTCCAATATTCATTACCTTATTCAATTGCCTATTTCCGTCATACTTGGGATTCCATTTCCGAGGCTTCTGAGTTTTCCTAACCTTAACATTTTTTACAGAGATAGGGTGTCAACCTAAACCTAACCCCCTGAGATCCGGAGGACCAATGATTTTTGGTCGAGGTTTACTCCCCTAGGGCGGTTGGTTCCACTACACCTACAGAGGCCCCCCTCCCCCTTGGTTTTCTGTCAGGGTTTCCTTCCCTTAGCCTATGGCTCCCGTTTGAAGGCGCCGGAGACTCGCCTTTCGCCTGTTCTCGTTAGCCACAACACAATTTGGCTTAGGCAACCGACTCGCATCCGCTGCCATCTCCGATGAGATGGCGCAGAGTCGAGAAGGTACCCATGGCCACCAGCATCTCAGAATCTTGAGCTAAGGTTCTGAGAGCCACATGCTGTGTTGCCCAGGGGTCCCCACTAGGAGGTGAGAATCAGACTTGACTGACAGAGCCCTATTTAACGGGACAGCATGCAGGCACTTAACGGTATACACTTATAGACATTGTGTATCCCATTATAAAATCTTACTTAGTTTTATTTATCCGCTCTCGATAGAATAACTTGACTTTCATTCGTAATTCTCAGGTGACGCGATATGAACCACTCTAGAGATGAACAACGAGATTAACACCATATTTATCAGTGCTTGATAACTAGAGCATCCCTAAGGAAGTGTAAGAATTGCGAATAAGACTAAGGCGTTTTTGGTACTAAGAGATATTATAATCCTCTGTGATCAACAAGCTGTCCTTTGAACGGTTGTTAATGTATTTTCCATTGTTGGATTTTATAGTGAAAGTATATTTGAAATGACATGCTTTAAGACGTTAGCAGTACATTCTAATAAAAAAATACACTACCTAGCCTCCCCTATTGAAGAAGTGTGCACTCCCTCCACCCTTTCACGTATCTTGTAATCACGGGTAAATGTTTTGCATGAGAAAGATGACTTCGTGTGTTTTTGTAAACTAAAATTATATTTTATTGTTCAAGCAATTTTCCCGGAAAAAAACCCTTAAGAAATGCGACATAAATCATATCTGAGTTCTACCTTTTATAACTATGGCAGGATTGAAGATGGCATCGTGACTTCTATGCTGCAGGAAGGGCAAAACTTTTACTTCTTTTCCCTACCATGTGCAGATCTCTCTTGTCACCAGGACGGAGTCCACGTCATGTTCGACCGAGATATGTTATTTTCTCAAATCTACATAAGCATCGCAATGCTCCTATGAAATGCAACCCAACAAACTTCGGGTTTTGGAATTTATTGTCCAGATTCAAACTGAGATGAAACTCATCGCATTGAGGAATGTGGTTGCATCTTACAGGATTGCTGTTCTTTCAGGGAGTTACTCCTATATTTGAGATAATATCTAAACTACTAACCTCGGACAAGCAAATACCGTTTTGAGTTAATAGTATGTTCAATACTTTATGTACAACATGCTTTGTAATAAGTTTACTTACTTTGTTCTCTTAAACTTTCCATCGTAATATCAAATAATTTTTTACCCATCTTAACATCATGCTCTCTATTGGCAACAGGCTCTCTAATGTTCTCAGTGATGGAAGGAAAAGCGGTGTTAATCACTGACTTACTGTTACCACTATCAAACATAACAAACATTTATCTCGTCACTGAAACGATGATAATTATATGAATATATGAGATTTATGTTATACTTCACTAACAAGTTACTAAGAAGAATACTTATACGACCTGAACTAAATATTTTAGAATAATGAGTTACACCATTTTTTTCACCAACTCAAATAAGTAATCGAGAACTGAAGACGGAAATTAAATCAAGAACGCCCCCCAACCATCCCCGAAATAAATAAGCAAATAAGATTACTTTGGTCGATAAGTGTTAGGAACCTACATGAACCAAATGACGTACGAATAGTTTTATGGACCAGAGGTGTACTATTAAAATGAGTACACCATGTATTCATTTCAATAAACCCTTTCAGATAAAATAAAAGTAACTGAAGATAGTCCCTTATAAAATACCCAGATGATAAATTAAGAAAGCGTCCATTCATAATTTGGAATTTCTTTATCCCCCAAACATGAGTGCAGTAACGCAAAGAAATTTCGTTGAACGTTTTAATGATCAAGAGGATTCGTAACTCCATGTTTTATGACTGAGGTTACGGCTGGTGGCGCTGTCAGTCGCCTGATGGAAGAAATACTAGCACGACCGATGACGTATGCCCACACGATGCAATGGGAAAACTTTGAAAAGGGAATTCCGCTCAGACAAAAGACAGACTAGGAATAAATGTGTACCTCAGGCGAGAAACGTGAGTTCAGAGCAAGAGAAAGAAAGCAAAATAAGAAAGATGAAAATTATGTCAAAAGAATATGGAAAGAATAGAAAAATAAAAGAAAGTGGTCGTAAAAGTTGAAGTTCAACTCCAGTATCTGTAACTCACAACTTTTCTAGAGAGATATGGGGAAAGTAAAAGTTATCGACTACCCGTTCAAGAGAATTAATGTAAATACAGTTTATGATTAAATGTTATAAAATTCACCTTTTTGTTATGAATTAAGAGAAAAGGGTTAAAACTTTTTCATTAAAAATTATTTTCTAAATATCAATTGATGGTATATTTTAATTACATACCTTCTCATAACTGATAGTATTATTCCAAGATATAAACTATATTACCTTTTTTCTTTTCTGATCTTCAACAAGCATGTTAAATTGTTTCTGCACATTTGTGCTCTCCAAGCAAACTGGAACTAAACCTACATAATGTAACTCGAAACAAATACTGTTGTCTTTTTCAACAACGTCCTTGTCGAGCAGCTGAAGTGTCCAACTCTTACCTCCCTCTTGAACATGCGTTTCAAATCTTATTATACACCACCTTCCCTTGCCTTCCCTTCCCTTTTAATAAAACCATCTCATTACCTTTCTCAAACTCATCACTCACCTCTCTTCATTCACAGCTCCGCATTTTCTGATAATATTAAATGTAGTTTTACAAATATGCAATAGGGGAGTCAGTTTCAGATGGATTAAAATATCTTCGAACACTCGCAATTTTATATGTTCCTTCTCCACTAAACTACCCTACGTTGTCAAATTATTACAACACACTTTCAAAAAATGTATCACTTAGCATTATTGTGTTAAATATTTTACTTATTCATAAGTCAATATTTTGCGATTTCAATGACAAGTCAATAGTTGTAAGTCAATATTTTGCTTTTTCTTAATTTAATATTATAAAGATGAAACTTCAAAAATTGATCTGAAAATTATTGGAACTATTTAATAAATTTTTTAAAATGTTGAAAGAAATTTTCTTTTCTGATTTAATTTACTTTGGGCTAGTTCTTTCACGGCTAGTTCTTTCTATATTTTATAATATATTTTTTAAATAAATCATTGCTAGTACATTAACGCAATACATTTTAAAATTTACTGTATAAAGTATTATTTAAGTCAGAAATATTATTAATCAAGTAATATTTGCATAAAGTATTAAAAACTTTAGGAGAAACTGGGGTCAGCTGTAACACTCCAATTTCAAATTAACCTATTGTAGAAATTGACTTTTCTTAGTACTCGTTCGTGTGGTATCCGTTCCTATTAGTGGAGTGCTTGCATTCAGCAGCAAAACAAATACTTGCATAACGTTTATTGTGTGTACGTATGTAATTTATCTTTTAAATTATATTCTTCGACATGTGATAGAGGTATTTGTTTGAATTCAGTGCCACGTGAAATCCCTGTTTACAGCTCAGTAACAACTTATTTAACACGTTGTCAAACATGAATTAGCGCAACATGGGACAAGATGATACAAGATAGGAGACAATGTATAAACTTAAAAAGATTTTAGATTACTGTAAAGCAAATATAATTTCTAAATATTACATTAATTATTGTTATAAACAGTTTAAGCTACCATGGACTTTAACGTGATTTTGAATTTTACTTTGTTTAAATAGTCACAAGACCTCATTCTTCTTTTCTTTCCCAAAAGGTCAAATTATTTAACAAAATTGGATATCAATGAGTGTTTTCTGGAGGATATTTACATAGAAAACCAACTTAAAATAAAAAATAAACAATAACGATTTATTTTCTTATACATTGTAACTTAAACTCAGTACGTAATTTAATTCGGCAAAGTCTTAGACGTGGAAACTTATTATGATTATTACTTTATTTTTATATTAATTCCAAAAACAGTTAGTGTATTTAGAAAAAAGAAGACACTCGTGAAAATACTGACTTTAATGAAAAATCATTTGGAAGTTCATGGAATTAAAAAATATTTTATACTTAAGAAAATATTTTTAATTTATTCCAAATAAAGACATTTTATGGTAAAGTTACGCTCTTACAAAGTTATACACTTGTTTCAAATGTGAGTGAAAATTTAAATTTTTATATCTGCCCTAAAACATATTTCAATTTTAGTACAACTAGTCATCAAATTTTAAAAAGTTTTGATTCTTTCAAAAAATATCTTTCTGACGTATTGTATTGTTCTGAAGAAAAATGAAGAATTAAATATGAGTATTAATCAGTATCAGGGAAACATAAGGACTGAAGAGGTGGTTCGTGATAGATATTATAAAAGCACTTTTTACAAATACTCCCCAACCCGAGAACAAAGTTGAGTATGACAAACATGGAAAACATCAATAGTAAAGAAAACACTGAAAGCTAAAATTTAGGAACAAATAAATGTGTTAGTGAATAAAATAAATGAATAAATTGACAATTTTTAAAACCCATTTCTTGTCCCGAAATATTGACCTAGTTGAAGTGATGTTGCGATGGTCCTAGTTGAGCGCGAAAGTGCAAATGGGCAATACAATCGCCGCAGCAAAGGTTCGTATTTTTTATAAAATACTTTTGATTGGTATGATGCCTCTCTTCGTCCAATAATTATAATAAGCATGGATTTAGACTAATAGCAGTAGGACAGTAGGTCCCAAGGGCATTAAATTGGATATCACGCATATCGCTTGGAAAGAACCAGCTGCGGGATGTTGGAGATTACAGAGTCAAAATGTTTCAAGAGCGGGAAGAAGTCGATTCTAATCTTTCTGAATAAGACACTTCTGTAAATTAAATGCGTACTCATCACTTTCCAGACAATACATTTCCAGGCTTTTCATAATAATAGCAATAAAATTAGTGTAAAAAATGCTGTTTCAAATTGCGTATGAGAATCTTCAAATGCATAAAGCAGGAAACATGTACTTGACCTCACTATTGATGAGATTGCTAAAAAAATAATTCATCAAATTTCATTTATTTTTAAATGGATTTTATAGGTCTCTCTTTAATGTTTTGGGTGCAGAATCTGAGGCAAAATTTCTAAAACTCAACTCTTCTGATCAATTTTCTACTTTGAGTTTCGTTTTAATGAGACCACCACTTAACACAAGTAACCCCGGTCATTTTGACCCACTGTTTGGTTGTTTTGGATCCTTCTTACATATTTAAGTAGGGAAAACCGTTTCTGTGACTTTTCATCATTTCAAAAGTGAAGGTGATCTTTTTTTAGCTCCAAAATTGGAATAGTTTTCAGCAATAAATACTTTAACCGAAAAGCATGGGTCGTTTGAGCCTAAACTGTAAACGAACATAATTTTAAATCCCACATAATTTTAAACGAACATAACTTTAAATCCCACATTTTAGGTGCTCGAGAGCACATTTACAAATTCATTACTTTCACGGTTATGCTGATGCAAATCACTTTGTTGTGGATCAGATTGTGGCATAAGTTTGCAGTATTGGCAGTTTTGACGTGTAAACTGTATTGTCATGTTTTTTTCAAAATTAATTGCTTTTGTTTGCTTCGCGTGTAAGTTCATATTGTTTTGTTTGTATTATGTCGCAAAGACGTGACCTTTCACGGAGATACACATCCGTCTTGGGGTTGAGTCGTTAAAAACGACGGGAATGGTAGTCGAGGTCGGGAACAGTGACCCGGAGGTTCCACATTTCAGTATAATAACCCGACGTTTCGGATGGGATGAATTGCTTAAAGGAGTAACTAGCATGGGGATATTTCTAGATGTCAGGTAACGCTTTAACAGTATACATGAGTCAACCCGACACCCACATGATCAGTTTTCGAACATCAGAACACACTTCCCTCAAGAGGTATGGGCTAATTGGGTTGTGGGTATTTTCGAAGTACGTGATTGTTCCACAGCATGTCGAACAGTCGTAAATGAGTCTGTATACACAGATTAGCACTCGCTGATATTCATAAATGTTTGTTACATCGAACATACTTACACAAAATGTCACATTTTTTACAACTTAAAGCAGAAGTTACTGTGAGATGAAGAAATAAAACCACTAATTTTACCTCATACTGTATAATTTTTAACCAAATATTCTTGATCGTGTATTAATAAATTCATTTTTTTTAAACATAAGCAAAAACAACGCTAAATACATTAATAATGCTCATATAAGCGAACTACAAGAAATACAAGCGAAAACAACGAAATCGCAATTTGAGTCCAAATGCCCAACTTGGGGGTAGAAGGTATACTGTCTAACCTGGCGTTTCCAGAATGACGTTTCTTAGAAAATATGTAAATTTTCATTAATCTCTTTCTTCATTATGACAGTATATTCAACCGACATTTAAACCAATGAAACTGGAAACGTCCTAAAAAGAAATGTTTTGGGACGCGTAATATTTTTCAGATGTATTCATTGATATATCACATATCAATACATAAAATCATTGGTAAAATATTTTTTCTAACTTTTACCATAAAACGTTTCTTTCTCAACCATTTTCTACCGTCATATATAAAGGCAGTTGTGAAAAACATTCTTACACTTGGGTGATGGATTTTTACATAAGAAATGAAATAAACGTGATGTTGGGAACTATCGACCCATATCACTATTGCCAAATTTTTCAAAAATCCTGGAAAAACCCTTCTAGACTTTTAGACTTCTTATCGAATATCTAACGTCGATTCCATTTCTCGTGAGTCACAAGCTCTTTGCGAAAATAAAATAATTATATTTCATCATAATGTCCAGACCCTTTCAAACAAATTGACAGACATTGAAATTCTAGTACATGAAAGTCGATTCGATTTGCTATGCCTCACAAAGCATTGGCTTTCAACTAACAACATCAACGATACTGCTATTTTTAATTATTATTTAGCAAGTTCTTACTGTCGGCAAAATTTTAAAGGAAAAAATCCCCGCGGAGGATCTTTCGAAAGCATTCGATGTAATCGATCACGAATTTCTTCTCTCAAAAGTGCACCCATACGGCATTCGTGAATTGACACATCAATGGCTAACTTCCTACTTGAAAGATAGGCATCAGGAAGTTGAAATTTCCCATGTTGAAAATTAAGTATGTCAATATTACCTTTCAGAAACAAACCTCAAGGTTGCGGAGTTCCTCAAGATTCAACTTTAAGCCCTATCCTCTTTCCATAGTACGTAAATGATATGTCATCCACCATGCCCGATTGCAAAATGGTTCTCTTTGTTGATGACACAAATCTACTATATAAACATGTCAATGCCCAAAAAGCTCTATCTAATCTCTCGTCTTGGTTTCATTCAAATCGTCTCATCGTTAATACAGATAAAACAGTTATCCAAGTCGTTTCGCAATAGTGTAACAAATTCTCGTCCTCCTACATCCCTTTCACTAAACGGAACCGAAATAAAATCAGTCAAGATAACAAAAATTTTAGGGTTTTATATTCAGGACAACCTCAAATGGAATTGCCATATTGATAATTTGAATTCCAAACTAAGTGAAATATGCTATGCATTCCAAATTTTAGCCAAGATTGTTAGTCAACAAATTTCTCGCTGCGTGTATTTTGCAAATGTAAATTCTCATTTACGGTACAGCATTATCTTCTGGTGCCAATCCACTCAGAGCATTCAAACTTTTAGATTTCAAAATTCATTTTAATAAATGAAGTTAATGAGAGTTTCAATTTCTTAATAAATGTTTTTTCCACTTCATTTATACTTTATCACGCCGTTGTTATAGTACTCTAGATATTTATTAAATTCATTTTTCATGAATGTAGATTTTAATTCCTATGTTTATTAATAGTTTATTTCTAACTGTACACAACATTGGCACGGTGGTGTACATTATCTCTGTAACCCCATCCTGGCTCGGCTTTTACTCCGGTTTTCCTCCGGGTAGTGGCGGATTTTCCTTGGGCGGGAATGTCATTAATACTTTTGTTTTATTAATCTCGAATTGCACTAATATCTACAATTTATTTTGAATAATAAATGGATAACAGTAGGTATTTATTAAATAATTTCTTTTGTGAATAATAAATATGCCACTGCCCATGGTCCCTTGATCTGAATTGATGGGATGGTCCCTTGCTTGTCCCCGGAGAGTAACTTAGTTTATTGCCCCCCACGTGGACATACGCACTTTGCAACTGCTAGTTTACCGGAAAGTTTATGCATATTACTTGCCGATAGTGAGAAAAGTACTTGTAGATTAAGATTACATTCCATGGCAAACATAGGAGTACATGAAATTGAGTGATCACAGAGATTTGGGACGATATGTCCGTGTCCAGTGAAACAGAGTTCTGGTACGGGTAATAGTTACAGAATTCTCATTTACACAAGTAAATTGGTACGAGCGGTCCTGAAAGTGATAGCGGTAGCACAAGTAGCGGGAGCAGAAGCTGATCACGCTCTCGGTGTAAGCATTACCAGAGGCAGCACAGCACTGTAGAGATGTCCTCCTCTGACACTGACGTGATGCATGCCCTTAGTCTCTCACATTAATCCCTATGTGCCATCCCTTATCTCTCTCCCTCTTGTTCTCTCTCTGGCACATTGTGAGGAGAAGCACAGTGCCTCAACTCAAGAAAAGACGATAGGCTCTCTCCAACTCAGATTGGTTTACTCTAAGAAATTTATACGAATGTCCGAAAACTCGTGTCACTCCTCCGAAGGAAAGATAGTGAAAAAAAAATTAACATAAATGTCCTAAACCATCTTTCTCTCCGCATAACCCCCTATTAATAGTTAATTAATTCATTTTTGCAACCTATCAACTTAATTAATTGAACAATATTGTCAATATTATGATGAATAATACAAAAACTGCATTTGTGCATTCAAAATTGGAATTATGGAAAAATATTAATGATCTATGCGACTGCATTTCAGCTAAACTGTCACTCTAGCAAAATCATGTTTAGATATTACAAAGATTAATTTTTATTTTTCGTCGTAGAGATAAATGGTTCTCAAATTTTATGCTTAGAAGTTTTTTTGATCTTTCCTCCGAAGAAAAGATGCAAGTAGTTTTGAGATATCTGCATACTAATTTCAAAATTTGCCATTCAAGTTCTAAAAATAAGACATTTAATAATGGCTAACCTTTGTTAACAAATGATTTAACTACCACTAATATCATAATTAATATTGTTGTAATTCTAGAATTGATTTCATTAGTTGCACTGTTCATTGTTTTTCTCTTATATTGAAGTAATACCGTCTAAATGGTTTTGTACTTTTATACGATACATGGCTACAACTTCATCTTTGGATCTTATTTGTTGTCGAAGTCGAATGATTGTATTGAATTTTTTTTTAATTTCATGTGTCTCTTTAGGGGTTTGTAATGCGTGTCCTATTGCCATCACCAACACACCATATACTCTGCTCTCTAGTACTAAATCTTCGACCGCATCTTAGTATACCGACTCCAGCCGCAACCATCATTTCTTGAAAAGTTAATTCGCTTTACACGCCTCCTCGCCACTCAATTGTGGTAAGGGGGGATCTGTGGTTGCATCTCAAGGGTGTAGCATTGAGATTCCCTCTGAGCTCATGAACGTGATAGAGAAGCATGAAAGAGGGATTTCAGCGTACGTTGTCTAATTTCAAATTACATCGATGGAGATGAAATTCAATTAGTGTTTATCTTCTTCCCTTTTTAAAGAGCTAGTATTTGTGAAACCATTTGATAAATTTTGTGACATCTATTCGATATTTTAGAGACATCGACAAATACCACTGCAAAATTCATTCCACTTCACAATTGTTTTTAAAAGTATCGACTGCAGTATTTTATAGCACCCTAATTAGCTAGTGTAATGTGTATATGATGTAGGTTTGACAGAAAGGATTGTGTACTCGTAAGTGGTGTTAAGGGTAGGAACTCACGCCTTCTGTCCACGATTCTCTTCCTTTCTCCCATTGTGCATCCCCCTCATTCTTGTTGCTTCTCCCCTTTCCCATTTGCCTGCAGCAAAATTAATGGGTGGTCCAAACTCAGAAGCTGGCTGCAAATGAAATAAATAGCAGCACACCCGCATCAGGATTTATGGTAGCGCCTCCCCAAGTGGCGGTTTGTGAGGAGAAGCCAGACGATGGGGTGGTGACTGAGTGGGGTGGAGGGAGAAGAGAGATAGAGGCGCAAATGCATACAAAATAATGAGAATGTATTGCATGCACTTGCAAAGTTTAATTCACTATTTAGTTACTTAATTTATTTTTGACTATGTTATATTTGCTGAAAACTCTTTGCAGTTCGAAAATTGGGAATTTCATATGTCCTTGTAGATAATTCGTGTTTTCTGAGGTGGAAAGTAAAGAAATAGCGCACATCAAGACCAGTATGCTAATCCTTGACTCTTTAATAGATGGTTTTGGCGAATAACATTACAAAGAGATGAACGGAGAAACCTTTCTCCCTATCATTGCTCACTAGCAGCAAGACAGAATAATGCGTCTCAATGGATAGAACGCTCACCAGAGACTGGAATTCAACTTCATTCAGCTACGGTATCTTAGGCAATTAACGCCCACCTAATTTGAAATCTATTTTTCTTCTAAATACATTTTAAGTGTAAGACACGAAATACGTTTTTCCTTAACACCTGTTCGATTAATACATTCATAAGGATTATAAACCTTACAAATTTTTTCATTACAATACCAAAAATATGTAACAAATTAAAATTCATATGTAACAAAATTCATATGTATTCATATGTAACAATTAATAATTGTTCAAAAAAATATGTAACAATTAACAAAATAGTTAACACTATAGCAAGAGCAAATGTACTCTGTAAGACTATCTTCACCATGCGGAATTATCATTTTATTACAATTTCTTTGTACCACTTACCCGTGCGATTGAAAGAATATCAGAAAGCTATACTTCAAGCAGAAACCTTAGATTCAAAGTTGGGCAATTACGCCTGGGAAAACGGACAGTGTATCATATAGCAGAAGGTTTTTTCCATCGCCGCTTGCATCCGCTTCACTTATCAAGACGGCTACTTAAATCCCCTTAAATCACTAATCAGCCAATCGACCATTGGCATACATCCCTTGTGGATGCTAATAATAAGGGGTATATTTAAATTTAATTTGAATATCAATGAACATGAAAATTGTCAGTAAATCTGATTCTAAACGAATATAACAGCTCAACATAAGAGGATAAACATGTCACCTACTCAGCCGGGACAGTGGAGGGTAAGGCGTTAAAGAATTAGCGCATTCCAAAGGAGACAAGGAAAAGGACAGTCAAGTGGGTGAAATTGTGGTTTGTGATCGTCCTTAAACCTTGAGACAACCGACTCTTGCCGAAGTGGTGCAAGGGTGATTGTCTCAGAAGATGCCAAATGCAGGATGGAAAGATTTTTATTAAGCTGTGGTGAATGACGGTTATTGGTCGAGAAGTTTGAGACAGTAACGAACACGGGAAAGCAAAACAAAATCGTTATTGAAGAAATGGGGAGCTGTTCAACGATTCCAGAAAATGAATCAGATAAAGAGAGATAATGCTGAGCGTTCAAAGCCTCTAGAAAGGAATGATAAGGGCCCTACAGGAAATCTACTGCTCAAGAGAACAATTCTAGTATTACAGTCTACTACGACTATGCCAGAGTCTGTAGATAGGTGTGAGTGAGGGTAGTCTTGTAACTGATACTGGCAAGTGTGAGAGTACTCATACATTCAGTGATAATGAATTTTATGGGGAACTTGTTTCATATTGAGTGTCCAGAGAATCTCATGGTAAGTAAAATGCAAGATAATATAGTATACATGTTTAACACTACGAAATGTTTAGGAGTAGCATCGAAAGAAGGCAACTTTCAACACTGAAGTAACTCGACTATTTGTAAATGCAAATTGATAGTATATATGTGTAAATTGATTATATTTCAGAGGTAACATTTCGTTGTGCGGAAGTAGTATATAGTGATCATAATGCAGTACGCACGTGAGCTGTGTTATCACATCATCCAGCGATCATGGGACCATATTATTGGAAATTGAAAACATTCATATTATTCAATAATGGAATAAAAAATGCGTTGAACTGAATGAGGGGCAATTTGGTTCAAAAACATAGTTTTGATAACGTATTGCGGATTGGTGGGACATTTTAGTAAAAATGTAAATTCAAAATTTTTATCTTGGGCCCGCAAGTAAGAGAAAGAAAGGACCGACAATGGAAAATTAAATTATTTTACCTCTCCCTCCATAAATATTATGAGAGATGTCGTAGGGTAGTGAGGATAGACAAAATATAAATGATTTTTAATCACTATTAATTTCCGAATACAAAAGGAAATTAGAAGTTGTTAACAGCAAGAGTAATGTAAAATCAACAGCCAATAAAGAAATAATTGTATGTATCATCTTCTATCGAAGAGCAAGCTCAAAATGAGAATAATAATAATAAACACGAATGTAGTACACAACATACATCTGGAAAGATTTTAATTTTTTAAAGAACTTTCGGTACCCAAATTTACGCACCCTAATCTTTCGGTGCCCAATGTGCAGGGCAACTTCACTTTCTCTCCTCCTCGCACGTTCTATTTCCATTTGAATGCTGCAACCCGATTCCCAGCGGGTAGAAGGGAGCGATCTTATCGAGTCATTTCCTTCAAAAGCCTCAGCATCCTTGCACGCATCGATGCAAACTGCGTCTAACACTTGCCCAAATTTAACTACTTCGCCTGCTTATTCAATTTTTTTCTGCAAATACAAAGCGCTTGTATCAGCTCGAGTGAATATCACATATTTTCAACAATCTTAAAAAGAAGTACTTTACCAAAGGTGTGGTATAAAATGCTGCAATTGGTAAGTTTATTAATTAATACTTCAGATAATTATGAAAATTTGTTGCCGATTGTTGGCTGATTAGTTTTCATTACTGTTCGAGTTATTATGGCTATTTGTTGTAATTCTTTCCTGATAATATTTTCATGATTTATCCACTCATTAAGTTCCCAAAAATTAAAAATTATTTTAAATTACTCTTCCACTTTAAGGATATTTTAGATAAATATGCCGATAGGTATATACTTTTTTACATGATATACATGATGTAAATGATCATTCTTCGAACATTCTTCAAGATATATGCCTCTACAGTGAAACCTTTCGTTTTGAATTGCTTCGTCTCATGGAAAGAGAGAGAGAGAGAGAGTCGTCGAAGGATTGGATGATGTGACATGCGAGCACAGCTATCGATATGCCCCTCGATAAATCGAACCAAGTCATTCGAAAGAAGAGAACACCTGCGTTTGATCAATGGACCTGCGAGGTACCATCTGATGGAAACAGCGTGTCCAGCAATCGGTATCATCTGGGTGTCAGGTGAGATCAATCCACAGGATATTTGCCCCATACTTCGCGTGCATTCTAACATATTTACGACGCCAACACTTGACCAACAATATGGAAATGATTAACCTGATTTTACTTCGACTCAACGTTAAGCGCATGCAATGACTGATGAAAGCAATACTAGCACCATTTATGCAATGACAAAGTATTTTACACCTATTGTTGCTTGTATGTACTACATTTTCCTATATTTGTTCCTAACCTACCGATGTATCTAGCCGATGTTTAACAGCTAGTACAGTACACGGTGCACGTCTCACCTTACCGCAGTTCATAGCGTGCGATGTACGTAGATGTTTATACATCCGCGCCGTTGTTGTAATACATTGACAAAATTAATAGATAATCATTTTGTATTACTCACGATTAATACGTGACTCGAACCAACGAGGAAATACTTTACAGAAGCAAAATATTATGTTTTAGATCAACATAATTGACATAAATGAAGAAAGAAATTGTATTTTTGAATCTACGGTATAAGATTTGTTTATCGTTACATTATGTTATGAAACTGGTATACAATCAAAACATATTATCTTTCGAATGAAGATCAACTTCTAACGTGCTACAGTTTGTTCTTTTGTGGCATAGTCATATGCACAGGATATTTGTGTAAGTTAATCCAAAATGGTCAGTTAATAAGGCTCTGTTACTTGAATGTTCAATAATCAAATTTTGCAGGTTCTTGATTGCGGATAGAATGTGGCTAAAAAGGAGATGAAAGTATCTCCCCAATCCCCAATTCCAACCCCTGAGGTCCCAACTCATTATCGTGTCATTTCTGCACCTAAGGGAGAAATCGAAAGTAAGAATTTTATTAAAGAATTGTGGTATTATCAATTATCAATATAAACTATTATTTTGCACTTATTTGGATACTTAGAAATTGTTATGTGATGACATCTTTAGTGGTTGAAAGAGAGGTTAATTCAAAGGTGACACCGACATCATCCCGGGTAATTGAGAATCTAGAAGACTTTTCATTAATGTACGCTTTTGGATAAAGCAGGGATATGAATGGAAACAGAAAGTACGGAAACGATCTATCCAGGTTAGTTTCAATCTGCTTCGAAACTTCTGTGCTTACAAACGTTTGTTTCTATGCGGATGGAAACGGTGCATTATTTGTTTGTTCCGTTTCCATCGATACAGAAACACACGATTGTAAGTACTTTAGTTATACAACACGTTTGGAAACGGAACAAAGAAACAAGCACCATTTCCATCCACATCGTAATAAATGTGTGTGAGATATTCATTTACATGTGGGTGGAATGGTAAAATATTTCGATGCGAAACTGTTTTTGTTTCTGTAGTATAAAATTGTTTCTAAAATTAATCTAGTACTCATGTTCTTTTAAACTATGGTATATAATAACTGAAAATATTTAAAGTTGTTTAATAGATACTGATAACTTTGAACTTGATATTTTCTTATGTGATATACACCTTGACACCCTTGTGTTATATCAATAACCCATCTATATCAGCCATCTTTATCAGATGTTGACATGATTATGACAACAGTTTCAGTATTGTTCTTTATTACTTATGACATAAATGTCACCATGAAACACCACTGTGAAGGGTATTCGAAAACCTTACAAATTATTTCTGGAGAGGAAGGGGAGGAGGTAGAGAAAGAGTACAGGAACAAATTTATCTAAGATCTTCGAGAAAAATACTTTCCACCTCTATACGATTAATCAATAATTATTTACGAGTTTGTCACTTTGCAAATTTTTAATTTGAATATCAGCTTGTATAGAAATTAAGAATTTGTGAATAATAATTCACTTTTATCTCTTAAGGAAACATCAAGCAGATGTGTTGATAAGGATAAGATACACGCACACCATTCTGCGGATATCCATATAACATGAAAGTCATGGACGATCTGACACCATAATGTTTTCTCAAAATGCTATCGTATGTTTAAAATCTTTTAAAAATATGTAATGCTCGCAATGCAATTATAATGCATGTAGTGCATATATTCATGAAAAATTTATGTTTTAAATGTTCTATAACACTGCGACTGTATTTGTGTACATTTTGACAGAGTTAATGAAAAATACATAATGAAAAAGAAACGTTAACCTGTGGGAAACAAAATATACTAAGTCCCTTAAATTGCCTCACACTTCTAGATTATAAACTTTATTCAGAACCAAACAGATTCCGTGTTCTATAAATCACACGTAAGTAATATTACTGCACTTTAATTTTAACCATGCATTCAGGATATGATGTCTCTACCACCTTACTCATCATTTTTTATACAACTAGGTTCAATTTTATATCATCAACTTCGCACGACCAAGTGTTTGGAACAAAACCATGCCTTCAGATTCATTATAGGAAACACACTATTCAATCATTTCTCAGTTACACTACTGTATATATAATTTCCTATATGATAACATTATTTGTATTATTACTATTTTTAATATCAAGATATAACTAAAAAAACATATATAGGGTAACAATTTTTTGTTCAAAACTAGTTATTCCTTGCAATAAAGCTTTTTGTGTTATTCATTTTACTAAGAATAAAAAGACCAATATAATAGAATACGTTGTAACATACTGAAAAAATAAAATAAAAATGCCACTGGTTCTGAATGCAAATCCGTTGAATTAAATGCGAGTTTAAAACAATTTTGAAGTACATTCTTTAAATTTAAAGACAAATTTTATTCGCAATATTGTGAAATATGTACTATTGTATAACTTCTTGAAATTTCAATTATTCTAAGGCCACATTAAACTAGGGGTATTTAATGTGAATCTAAACTAAACTCATTTTTGGAGTTTCGTTACGATGCTCATTGGAGACGAAACGGACTTTTGTATTTTGGTTTCGATGCGAATCGAAACTTAAGATAGTTGTGAGTTCCGTTCCAAAGGAAACAGTACTGCGCTGTTTGAATGCAGAATAAAAACAGTGCCTCTTTGGGAGTATCGTTTCAGTGCGGGGTGGAAACAGTACTGAGTTGAATGTTCAGTTTCGATGCGAATTAAGAATAAGAATATTGTTTCCTTTCTTGGATCAAAACAGATCTACCGTTTCCATTCACATCCCTGGTATAATGCTTTTCGTTTATTTTGCTCGTTTATGGATGTAAAAGTTATATTAAGTTCAGCAGAAACTCAAGTTATGTGCATGACTAGAGGTAATCATTACACTCCTTCACTAGAAACCATTTGGATTTACTTTATTTCTTCATGATTGTGATCAATGGAGCTACACTTCTGTAGGTGCGACCAGTTTTCATCCCTTTCTTCTTCAAATCTCTGTAAAACCTATGTAATTATGATTATTATCTCTGTATAACCTACTATTATTTATTGTTACTATTTATTATACCTATTATTATTATTGAAAATCACAGATTACATGTATTTTGGGATGAAAATGTGATATAACATGGTCTCTTTTCTTTGTAAACAATTTTAACATGTATAGTACTAGCATTGTTAATAACACAACATCATTTCTTTTTTTATACTGGACTAGATGGTGTAGGGGTAATATACGTGTGTCATATGCGGGAGGTCCGGTGTTCGAATCCCCGAGTGACTGAACCGGCGTTGTTTCGAGACAGCTGACTTAAAATATGTTCTTTAATGAAAACAATGGTTCTTTAATAATCACGATTAAAATTTTAAACACACGAGGAAAGTATAATTAGGCAGATCATGATGACAAAAAATAATGAAAATATAACTTTCTCGGCGGGGAATCGAACCCGGACCCCGCTCGTTTATATATGATACGTTGATCCCTATACCACGAACAAATTTCGACTAACTTTTGCCTTATTTTTAAAGAGGTAACGAATTTACCGCACATAATATTTTGACACTATTAATTTGACACGACTACTTTTGATGTAACGTAATAACAAAATCACATTGAAGTTAGCTCGAAAAACAAAATACGAACCAGCGAATTCACGTAAAATAATAATTGGCAAAGAAATAAGTGTACTGTAAGGTTCTTAAAAGTTAAAATGTGTTTCTAGAGCTGTTCAATTCAAAATTAAAATTCAGTACAGAATCCAAAAACAATATTCAACATTCAACATATTAAAAACAAAAAAATTAACACCCCGCGAATGTGGCCTTCTATTCAATCCTCGATGGAATATGAATATGCTGACCCCAGTTCGTCCCCTTTCTCCGGTTATGTGCGAAGTATCTCCGGTTATGTGCGGTTCTACAGCGACAGAAGGACTTATTTTTCGGACGTTCATTATATTTTCCTTGTATCTAAGTATAATTCGAAAGTAAATACCCGATGAATAAGTTATTTCCAATAAGGGAAAATACCTTCTTTCAACTGAAGACTGTTCACCACTGATCAGTGTCGTAGGGACGGCGAATATTCTCTCACGGAAGTCACCAAGTATTCAACACTTATTATCTCAAATTTAAATATGTATGTCTAATAGTAATGTCTAATATTATAAATAGGGTATATTTTGGATTACCATGAATAGATAATTTTCAGTTGTTTACGAATTTGTGAATAAATGAAGCAAGCACAATTTAAGACAAATGGTTATTATTTTCTATTTACTCTCTATATGTGTTCTACCGGACACACACACAAAATCATATATGGGCAACGTAAACCGCGCGGTTACCAAATTAGCAAAATAGTTACGTATGGAATTATCTTTCATTATATTCATGGTTACTCAGCAGTGTAACTGAGTAACTAAACCATGGTTTGAATCCCCTTACGAAAAATACTTTTTAAATTCATTTTGTCAAGATCATTATGTGCGTGATCGTACATCGGTACTATATTAAAAGATTTTACGACTGGTTGAAATTCGAATGAATGTTTTGTGAGCGATCCGAGCGAAGCTCAGTCACCCAGATATTATTAATTATGTATCACATAATTATTATTTAGTTGTATGATTTAGTTCAATATTGAAGAAAAATCTCTTTGTGAGAACATTTTGAGGTAGGTGACGGTTGCGTTACACACAGTTGTTGTTGTTTTGAAAATAATTAAAATTTCGTCACTTGTGGGTCTACATTTTTGACACGTTAATGTGAATAAAGCATTATTCTTCGAAGTAACGAAACATTAAAGATCGACAAAGGAAAAAAACGGGTTCCATCATTAAAATAGAAGATCTTAAAAAGTGAATTCAAAAATATAAATACTGAAAACCTCAGTTCTAATGGAGGCCACGTCTGGTAAATAACAATTTAGGCATCCAGACATTCTAAACAAGATGGCGATGACCGTTGTCTCTAGAGGACACCGGGCTCATTTGTTATGTGGAGTGCTTGCAGACAGTACTAGAGTAAATGCTTCTAAAAACGACAGTAGTGAGTTAAACGTCTGTGAACATTTCTTTAAATTGTATTTTGTAATTAGTGACGGAACCCTTGGATATATTCGTGTAACTTCAGTGCCACATGAAAGCCTGGTTTTTAGGTGCGCTATAATTAGATTAAAGGGATATAATAAATTAAGTATCCATTGAGTTTTTATATTGATCTAAACCAAAAAATATATCCTGTTATGAATTCCGAGTCAATAACTTGAAGGAGGATGTTGATAACTATATTATTCTATTCTCAAGTATCAAGATCCGAAATTCTGTAACATATCTAAGATGTCACAGTTCTAGTAGGTCTTGGTGTTATAGTCATTTCAATTTCGCCTTATAATTCAATTAATTTAATAGATAAAGTGACAAAAAATTTCAATTTTATTTGCTTCAAAAATAGTTCTTAGAAATTCTGCATACAAGTAACAATAATGATTATCGAGCTCGTGAACTAACCATTTTGAAACTTCTCTGGATGAGATGAGTGGAATAAGAAATGTTATCCTACAATGGGAATAAGGAATGTCATCTACTGCGCCTGCCGTCACAACAACCTTGAGAGTCAGTCTAACGTGTTCTAAGCTTTCTAAGTTATTTGAATTCTGACAAACTGTGTGTAATAAAACAAAAAATGACGATATGCGAGACTTCGTGAATGAAGAAATTTATCGTGTTGACCTCACAGGTTAATGAATGTGTTAAAACATGTTAACAATAATTTTTGTGTTAATTGTTTTGCAAGAGTACAAAACAAACAAAAAGCACAATAGAAAATTACTTTCTGGAACTTTCAATGCTCCAGAGACTATTTAGTGTATTTTCTAATCCACGCTTTAAGTGAGAGAGATTTTTTTAATTTATTGTTTATTATTTAGTGTTTATTAGTGTTGATTTTTTTATTTAGTGTTTATTATCCATAATTATTTTCGTAAATATAAGACTATTCTCCGAAAAGTAGTCTATGCAGCTAAAATTATGGAAAACGACAGGCATATACTAAAATCGAACAACCGGATGAAAGCCATGTGGAATATTGTTAACAATTACACGTCAACTTCTGAAAATCGCGAAGAAAATGTTTCTTTACTAAACGATGGCAAGATCGTGTCAAATCCTCAGGACATCGCAAGTTTGTTTAATTCTCACTTCTCAGAAGTTGGTAAAATAACGAACTCAATATATCCAAATCAATGTCCTCCAATTATTACCACCCACATACCCAATTCTATGTTCACTTCCGAAACTAACGCCAGTGAAGTCATGGGAATCATCAGCTCCTTAAAAAACAAATTTTCACGAGGCATAGATGATATACCTGAGTTTATTGTTAAATCTTCGTCCCACGCTATATTAAATCCACTCGTAAATATTTTTAATAGTTCTTTATCGGAAGGGGTGTTTCCCAATATATTTAAGAGAGCTAAAGTGAAACCTTTACACAAGAAAGGAAACAAACTTAATATTGGAAATTACCGACCAATATCTCTACTACCCACTTTCTCAAAAATCCTAGAAAAATTGTTCTATAAGCGTCTTCTAGATTTTTTATCAAAATATAACATTCTCTCTGACGATCAACACGGTTTTAGGAAATCCTTTTCCACTACAAGCGCCATATTTTCCTTCTTAAACGATGTTACCACATCTCTAGACAGTGGAGAAAATCCTCAGGGTGTTTTTCTTGACTTATCCAAAGCATTCGATGTCATCGATCACGGAATTCTCCTTACCAAATTGCATTCTTTAGGCATTCGTGGACTTCCACATCAATGGCTAACTTCTTATTTAAAAGATAGATATCAACAAGTAGAAATATCCTATACTAAAAATAAAATACTTGAGCGTTGTCTTTCAGAAACAAAGCCACTTACTTGCGGAGTACCCCAAGGATCAATTCTCGGCCCTATACTCTTTTTATTGTATGTGAACGACATGTCATCATCCACATCAGATTGCAAAATGGTTCTTTTTGCTGATGACACTAATTTACTATGTAAACACGCCAATGCTCAAAAAGTTTTGTCTAACCTTTCGACTTGGTTCCATGCAAATCGTCTCATTGTAAACACTGACAAAACAGTGTCTATGTCATTTCACAATAGTATCACAAAATCTTTACCCCAGGTTTCTCTTTCTTTAAACGGAACACAATTAAAAACTGTTACAAATACAAAATTCTTAGGTCTCCATATTCAAGACAACCTCAAATGGAATTGTCACATTGACAATCTTAATTCCCAATTAAGCAAATTGTGTTACGCATTCCGAATCTTAGTTAACGCAGTTAGTCCACGTATTTCCCGTTGCGTATATTTTGCAAACGTTTACTCCCATTTACGTTACGGCATTACCTTCTGGGGTAATTCCGGTCAGAGTATTCAAACTTTCAGAATTCAGAAGAGGATAGTTCGGATAATTTGTAAATCTCACCCCCGAAACTCTTGTAAACCTTTATTCAAGGAATTAAATATCTTAACACTTCCCTGCATTTATATTTATGAAACGGTCGTGTTTGTTAAGACCGAATTACTGAAGTGCCACCCTTGCTTTATACGAAACAGTCTCGTTCACGAACACTATACACGCAATAGTAGTAATATTCATCGCCCTAGAGTGTCAACCACTCTTTGCCAAAAGGGACCATACCATTCGGGAATCGTTCTATATAATTCCCTGCCCAAGAATATAAAAGATATTATGAAATTGAATATCTTCAAATCCGCGGTTAAAAACTACCTCCTGCACCAGTGCTTCTACACTGTAAAAGAATTTATTGATTTTAACAAAAGTTAAATTCGTCTTGTGCTTTATCACGCCATTGCTGTAGTACTTTTTAAACAACTTATAACAATTTCAAAAACTATTTTCTTGCATGATTGTGTTGTCTTATGGCTCATATTAATTTAGTTTTATGTGTACTCAACATTGGCACGTTTGTGTACATAAATTCTGTAGCCCCATCCTGGCCCGGGTTTTTCTCCGGTTTTCCTTCGGGTAGAGGCGGATTTATCATACAGGTTCTCTAGGCTTTGTCTAGGGGCGGGTCTATTGTAACAATAAATCGTGAATTTAGTGTTATTTCAATTTTTAAGCACTATACTCAGAATAATCTATAGTTCGATAATAACTTACATGTAATTTTTTGCTTAAAATTACAAACATATTGACATTCTATTAGTATTATAACTCGCAGCTAACTTTTTATCTTATCTAGGAATTTTTGCTGAATTTTTTGAATCCGCCTCTGCCTTAGGGCCCTTGATCGGAATTGATGGGATGGTCCCTTGCTTGCTTCCGGAGAGTAAATTAGTTTTTTTTCCCTCCACGTGGTCATACGCAGTTTGTACTGTTTTTTGACAATAAATTTATTATTATTATTATTAATTAATGTAAAATTGCAAATATTTTTTCGTTCTTTTTGATGTCAATTTATTTTTCTACTTTGATATAATTGTAGTCATGATCTGATATTCCGACGATAATAAATCTATTTTCGAAAATAAATCCATTACATTCCAACACGAGAAAAGTACTGATCTACGTATTTATTTATATTTAATAGCACCTTACATTTGACGATTTTAGGGTAGGTACCATTGCTGGTGTAGTATATTTTGGGGTAGCTATCACACTATTCTATTTTCTATTAGAAACTATCTTTTTCTATTTTTCTATTTGAGGCCATTTTCTATTTGAAGCTTACGTTTACTGCAATCTTTATTATTATTTTTATTGCACATTTCAATGCGTAAGCAATAAAAGACATTAGTTTAATTTAACATATCGTTTTAACCAGAACGACAATATAGGACCAAACAACCTACACAGCTTATATTCCCATGGGGCGAAGTATAGCGTAAGTATTGATACTGGCAATGTGCACGGTTAGAGCTATCCGTAAGACTTATTTTGTATTACAATTATCTTTTACACTAATCGATTCACAGAAATAATTTCTCTCTTAACTTCGCCTCTAATTCGAGTGAAATGCCACCAGTAAATACGAATTCGATTTTTTTTCTCGTTCTCAGACCTCAAAACTAAGTACAGTTTCACTCTTCAACTTTTATGCAGTACAATAAAAGTGTTTTAATTTAAAATTAAAGCGTTTTTGATTGTTTACTTTTTAATTTAACGCGCGTTGGGTCATAATTTATGCACTAATAAGTTGGGTTAGTAGCAGCTGAGTTTTGTGCACTTTTTTGCATAAAGTCTCCTTTCATCTGAAACGAATGAAATATTTGCTTACAACAGTGGCAAGGAAATTAGGACAATATTTTATAGATATAAATATTTAATCTTTCAAATCACAATTAAATGTCAACTATTATTTAATATGTTTCTAAGCAACATGCTTCCAAAAAGTGAAGACAACTCATTATTCATGACCATGGAAACTGAAAATAGTTTTCTTGAAATTTAATAAAAATTGCCCTCAAAATTTATGATTTCTATGTTTATATTGGAGCAAGTGTATAGTAACACGACACTCATTTATCCAATATGTTCTAAATCTATAGATGGCAGTCTACTGAAACCGCTCCTGGTGCGGCGTTTGTTGTAGAAACAATAGCGGGACGTGTGTCGCTACGCGTGCTCACTGGCAGCCTTCGGAGCGGTGGAGCGCAACGGGCGGCCGTAAAGCTACTGGTACTTGCTTGGACACTTAAAACCGTGTCGCCCGCCTACGCACGGTGCATTCGCAGTCATTGCCCTCGACATAGCTTCGCAAGGGACTCGGCGTCTTTCTTCTTCAGCATTTGCAGCTTGCTCAGTATGTTCCATCTACGTCATGTATTTGACTACACGTTTATATTAGACTTTTTTTTTATTACTAGCGACCCGACCCAGGTGCATATGAATTTCAAGTATATGCAAATATAGTGTGCATCAAACTATTTCCATGGGTTATTTTAAAAAACAAAATCAACACTTTAAAGTCCTATAAGGAATTAGGTCGATAAGCTATAATTCAATTAAATATATTATAGAGGAGACCCTTTTCCTCATGACATCATTTGTCTGTAACCTTCACCTTTCACCAAATGCAGATTACTGAGCGTGAGTACTGTGCCATGACTATTATAGTGTTTTCACGATCCTATAATGATAAAAATTACCTGTTGGATTATTTTGTGATGTAATAAAAAGAAAATAACAGCGATTTCCTTCATGGATTATCTCTCTTTTTCTCTTTCTTCTGCATTGGAGATGGTTCTTCGTGCATTACCCTCTGTTGCTCTACCGACAGCCGTCTTCGTTCCCTATGCACCGGTGAGTGGCATGGTACTACGAGAAGACGTAGTCTCATCAGTCATTTAATTCATCATTCACCGCGCAGGACGGAACACAATGACTAGCTACGCTGGCACAGCCGCTTCAAAAGCTACAAGAATTACGAGTGAACAAGCTTCATTAAATTAAACGTGGACTCTTAATTCGTGTCATAATAGAATGAAGCAACGTTATCAAGTGTCTTGTTATAAGAACACGGTCGGCGGTTGGACTGCAGTAAGGAATTCTCGCCGTCCTTCCAACTGCTATCACCCGGTTAGACCAAATACACATGCACCAATCCAACTCCTCACTCAGAATAGGTTTAGTGTGTTAGATGACATGTCCCTGTTTCCTCCCTTACCTACTCGTTTCTTCCCCTCCCGTCCAGTATCCAAACCTGTTCACAAACCATGCACTGGTAAGCACAGCCGCCCAAAACCACGTAAAGTAGTGCTACCCAGAGATGAAACCAACACTTCGACGCAGAAATCAAACGTGCTCATATTAGCTGATTCGCACGGTCGTCACATGTCCTCCTTTTTGCGTGGATTGCTTCCTAGGTAGTTCTCAGTCTCCGGTTTCTTTAAGCCAAACGCTAGTTTGGCTGAAGTTATTCGAGAACTGGACACCTACACTAAAAAGACTCACAGAGCGGGACACAGTAATCGTCATAGGTGCGTAGAACGATATTAACTTGGGTGGTCATTTCAACGCGTCTGAACATCTACAAAAACTGAAAACGGCCTCTCAGCACACTAACATAGTACTCTCTAGCCTGCCTCCGCGCTTCAACGTTCCACAAATAAACCACGAAATTAACCTGGCAAACATTTCCCTAAAACATCACCTGGCATACACAAAAATCACATTTTTCGATTTGCAACCACACCGGACTGCCAAGGACTTTACCCAGCAAGGTTTACATCTGAGACCGTCTGGGAAACACCACTTCGGTTCTCTCCTAGCTTCACATCTGACCTCACATCACCCATTTGCCCTTTTACCCACTCCTACACCTCCTCCTGCTCCTACCTCATCTCCTCCTCCACATCCCTCTTCTCCTACCTCATCATCATCTCCTCTTCCTAACTCCACACACATTTCTTCTCCTGTCCCCGTTCTTTCACAAACAGCTTCCTCATCTCCACATCCTCATCTATTTCTCCATCCAAATCTCCTGCCGCCCCCATACACAGTTACAACTTGCGCTCAGGAGTACGATGTGGTACTCGAAGGTGACAATCGCGTTCTGTTGCAGTGTGCGGTCTTGATCCGGAACTAGAAGTTGTACCAAATTCAAATTCATTTCCTCAATCTAACATCGATTCCATTTCTCGTGAGTCACAAACTCTTTGCGAAAATAAAATAATTATATTTCATCGTAATGTCCAGACCCTTTCAAACAAATTGACAGACATTGAAATTCTGGTACACGAAAGTCGATTCGATTTGCTATGCCCTACAAAGCATTGGCTTTCAACTAACAACATCAACGATACTGCTATTTTTAATTATTATTTAGCAAGTTCTTACTGACGGCAAAATTTTAAAGGAAAAAATCCCCACGGAGGTACGTGTATATACGTTCGTAATGATATTTTATCTTCTCCACTGACAGGCTACGAGAACTTCTGCGTAGATAGTGTGTTCGAAATTTCTGCAGTTAAACTGACCGACACCGGTATTGTTGTTTTGTGTATTTATAGACCTCCTTAATCAGATCTTGACATATTTTTTCGGAACTTCGAAATTGTTTTAAAACATATCACACATAAATCTACTAAATCTATCACTTTATGTGGCGATTTCAACATCGATTTCCTGAGCACATGCGACTCTGCACATTTACCAGTTAATCGATTCAAGAATCTTATCGACTCCTTCAACCTTGTTACTACGATAAATGACCCCACTCGCCTCTCCGGATCATCTCAAACATTGCTATATCAAATTATAGTCAACAATGGAATCTTGTATCTCTCTGAAGTGTTTATCGCCGGATACAGTGATCACCTTGCTCAAGTATTGACTATTAATAATAAACTAAAACCACTTAAAATCCTTTACAAATTTACAAGAGAGTTTAATGACATAAATAAATCCATATTTATAAATTATTTACGTGAAGAAACATGGAAAGATGTTTACAATTGCCAAAACACCGACGACAAATTCAATGTATTTATCTCAATATTCCTAAAACATTACAATTCTAGTTTTCCCATAAAACGCAAGGTAAGTAACACAAAGAAATACAATAAATGGATCACCCAAGGGATAAGAATTTCTTTTTAAAAAAAGCCGTTTATATTATCTTTCAAAAATCTATAACCAACCACCCGAATTCCGTGATTATTTTTGTAAATATAAGTCTATTCTTCGAAAAGTAGTCTATGCAGCTAAAGTACTGGAAAACGACAGGCAGGTACTAATATCGAACAATCAGTATTATAACTCGCAGCTAACTTTTCATCTTATCTAGGAACTTTTGCTGAAATTTTTGAATCCGCCTCTGCCTTAGGGCCCTTGATCGGAATTGATGGGATGGTCCCTTGCTTACTTGCGGAGAGTAAATTAGTTTATTGTCCTCCACGTGGTCGTAAGCAGTTTGTACTGTTTTTTGACAATAAAATTATTATTAGAAAATTATTACTACAGAGATTTTTCATTTGTGTACTTTACAAAGGGTCCGTCATGGTAATTTGAGTATGTAAGCGGCGTTGACAATTACTCGAAAGATGTAACTAATTAAAATCACTAACTATTGTTTAAATTTGTAATTTATTAAAAATTACACGTTACTGTTACCTACTTTAGTTAAGAAATAGAATTATAATTACAATTGATAACGAATTACATTCGAAAATAACTTCATAAATATCATTTCCTAATATAGTTCTGGAGATTAAAACTTTTTACGGCCAAGTAGGTTAATTGATTAAGTTGAAATTATAATTATCTAGGAAAAATATTTTTCGTATGAGTAAATGCAAATGAATAAATAATTTTTTGTTGACATTGACTGAATGTCATCATGTTAATGATTTTCTTGCTGTACATAAAATTCATCACATTATGGTGACTAGGTGTAATTTATACATAGGCAAATGAAACATAATGGTAACATTGAAAGTTAAAAGAGGAATTTAAACACATGATATTATTGCTTTATTTCAGGAGTTGTGATAGGTTAAGAAAAAAGGGTAATTACATGAAGAATTGTTTGTTATAATGCTGAAATTTTGCATATTTCTTTCTTGTGTCTCCTTTAGATTCCTGTTCAAAACTTTTATTTTTAAATACAATCTATATCTAAAAATTTGTTCTTTTGGTCCTCGCTCAGTGGTACATTTTTCAACAGTTTTAAAAGAGTTTTGAGATAATATGTAGTAATATTTAATGTGTCACCATTAAACTTTTTGGAAGTAGTATTAAGGGTTTGACATCCTGTTAAGAAGTCTAAATAGTGCTTCATTAAACCGCCTTCAGACACATGATTCACCCATGTATAACAATCCTCGGAACTGGGTTTATATCCCATATATATTCTTTGTATTTTACCCTTTATGCAATATAACAAACTAAATGTTCCAAACCATCCCACTAAAGATCGGAAAATTCATCAGTGAAGCACAAAGGATCATTTACAGATACTTGTAATGGTTCAAAAATAGTGCTACTCAATTCAGCATCATTTTTACCATTAGTCATAGAATCATCAGCAGCAAGTTAACTTTGCGACATAATATTGGAACTGTTCTTGCAACAGGTGAAGTACGCTAGACACGCAGATATTTGATGCTATGTTCCTATCTGCAGTTTCATGAAACAAATGTCGTGAGTGGTGTGATTTCAGTAAATACACTAAATTCAGTGTCAATATCAATTCATGTTACAGTAATCCACTGACTGCGAGATATTGTTATTGTTATGAATTGCTGATAAAATACATATCTTGTAAATAATAAAAATCACAAGCAAATTTTCACGGTATTGCTATTTATTTCTAATTATCAATTTTTAATAGATAAATCTATTTAATTATGATTTCACTCTCAATTATGAATTTTATTTATGAACGCCTGTATTTTATGAAATCCATTCCGACTAACTTGCTGCGGCTTGAGTTCTAGTATCATGGCTTGATTCGTACGCGCGCGCTAAGTACCTTACTTGTGACCCGCCAATTACTTAGCGACGTCACGATCACATGCCTAAGAGACTACCTTGTCTCCTCATAGAATCATGGGTGAGTGGTGAGTGCGGATTCGACCTCCCACTCTGCCCAAGTGGGTTTCGGTATCTTATGTTCCCGGCAACCCAACATCCTCTTTCCCAATTTCTTCGCTCATATCACGTGGTCTGAGGTAATGTTCGTCAACTGTCAGCTCAGACCAATTAAGATCAACGATAACACCCTTAAAGAAGTCGATACCTTTAAGTATCTAGGAAGTCAGATTACAAAAAAAGGAGACATTACCTGCGAAATAAAGAATAGAATTGCAGCAGCAAACCAAGCTTTTGCCAAACTATACAACCGGGTCTGGAAGCCTCACAATCTCAGCCTCAAAACCAAGGTTCAGATCTATAACACCATCGTCCTTAGCACTCTCCTGTACTAATCTGTATGTTGGACTCTAAAAGCAAACCATGTACAGGAACTGAGTTCGTTTTACATAAGATGCCTCAGATTTATAGCACAAATCAGCTGGAAAGATATGATCTCGAGCTGAGAGGTCCTGAAGCAAACAGAAATATGTTGAAAGTTGATGAACTTATCCGGATTCGACGCCGCCGGTGGGCAGGTCATCTCAGCCGTATGTCCACTAACCGCATTCCCCATCAAATTGCTTTCTCTCAACTTAGTGAAGGAACTCGACCCCAGCAGAAACCCAAAAAAACTCTGGACAGACCTTATAAAAAACGACTTCAAACTCCTGAAAATCGAAGAAAAGAACCAGAGGTTCATGGCATCAGACAGAAACTTTGGCGATCAGAAATACATGCAAACATTCAGAAACAACATTACAAAATCATTCAACAAGCTGCACAGAAAAGGTAAGTCCAGCATTAGGAACAAGACCAGTGGGAATGAAAGTGTCCACTTTGCGAGTTCAAAAGAGAAGGCAGGAAAGACTGCCAATATGTTAGTTTGCACATATCACAAGCCCACGAAGATAGAGCGCCCATAACTCAAAACAATAGTGCCCTAACCTGTGAATATTGCGGCCACGTTTCAAAATCGAAAGCTGGAGTCGCAAGCCATAAAAGACATTGTCATCCCAACACCCCATCAAATACTTTAAAACCTCTTAAACTGCCTCGAGATAACAACGCAACAACCGCCTCTATGAGTACTCATCGTAATCAACAACCATCGCCGTCACAGTCACCAGTGACCGATGAACTGTCTTGTCCCACAAGTCGCAGAAGCTTTGATGAACATTGATGAACGTCTTATATCATATATGTTATATTTACCTTATCGTGAGATAAGATATTTTTATTCCTTTCAAAACTAGATTTGTGTTTTCAATAGTTCTATATTTTCAGATCATCATGTTTCGAACTATCATGTTTCATAAGTTTGTTGAGGAAATTTTTGGTAGTTTCCACCTTGCCAATTCAAAATATTTGGTATATTTGGTAATGTATTGGATAGATAGGACAAATTTTCGTACTTTTATTCATAAATGTCTGATAAGTGACAAACAGCCTATAAGTTTCAATTGGTGGAAAGATAACAAAGTGATGAAATTCAATATTTTGCTTTTTACATTTTGTGGAAACCAGCGGCCTCTCCATTTTTTTACAGAACTCTATCTTTGAAATAAATGTAAATATTAAGACTTTTGTTGGCAAAAATTCGGTTTAAATTCCGCAAAAAAGACGTAAAGGATAATGAGGTTCTTTTGTTTACGTTGAAGGAGCAGATGTTAGCAGGAGCAGAAGGCAGAGAGCAGTGGCCGGGTGCATGGTCTTATGCCTCTCCCACGCTCTTCACATGGCTTTTACGAGCGCATGGGGAAGGGGAAGAAAGAACTGCAAGGCCACCTGTGAGGGACTATTCTTTCTTCTGTTTTTGCGTGCTCTTTGCTCTGGAACTCTCCTCTACCATCGACTCGTTGCAACATGAGCTCACTGCTGCTCCAGCCTTAGGTCTTGGGGGACAGAGTTCTAAAT
Organism: Laupala kohalensis; assembly: GCA_002313205.1. Classification (NCBI taxonomy): domain Eukaryota; kingdom Metazoa; phylum Arthropoda; class Insecta; order Orthoptera; family Trigonidiidae; genus Laupala; species Laupala kohalensis. Next base: position 493,640 of record NNCF01125867.1, on the reverse strand, counting down.
TCATACAATTGCTTACAAGGACAAGGTTGCTCTAAATGTTTAATATATTAGCTTGTTCGTAAAAAATGTTGGAGACTTTGTGCTGGGGACACATGAGAACCCCCTAAGTTGAGCTAAAAAGTAGTGCACAAGCTTATTTCTCGACAAGATTCATCTTAGTTTAGCATCTTAAAATGTTTTCCCAGAATAATACTTCATTCTTCACAATTCACATATACATAAAGGGTTGAAATTCAATGAAAAGCACTACATTTTTTGTCATTAAAATATTATTTTTTGTTTACTTCCCCTTTATCTTATATCTAAAAGGTACCTTTTTGTAAACTCCTTTTTCCCCATTACACTCGCGACACAATTGGCAACATTTAGGTATCATTACAAAGAAAATTTTATGGACTCAGAACTTAATGTAATCTTGTATTTTATTTTGTACGTACATGTACAATTTCTTTTACAATGTGCTTTAAAGTGCAAATTAATTTCTAATTGTTGTCAGTTCTTGAGCGGTCTTGCAGTACCGCTGATTTATGAATGTGAGAATTAGAAGACAGAGAACGGAACACATATAGACGAATATCCAATATGTTTACTGTATGTGTGAATACAATAATTTTTAAGCTTGTAGAGTCTGAAATACTTTCCGTGATTAGGGCAGACAAATGTTCAGGGTTATTTAACTGAGATAAATTTTTGTCAAGTTTTGTACAGAAAATTGTTGCCGTTACTATTTTGTTACACCTATTATTATTTTCTCTTCAACAGTTTGCGCGAATTTTTGCTTTCATTCAGCTTGTGTATAAAGACTGACTATGGCAAAAAACACCCCCAATACGATGGAAAATAGGGACTTTGATATATAGATGCTTGCAAAAACAGGAGTGTTTCTAAAATAATAATAAATTTTAGGAAGTTTAAAAAAATTAAAAAATATTATTCTTGCATAGCCATCCATTTCTAATAGTTTTGAAATTTGAACAGATTGGGAGAGTGGGAGTTGTCAGAATTTTAGAAAGACAAAGATTATCCGGAAACTATGAAAATATTGAGTCTAAGGAATACAGAAGAAAGACGCTAGAAGACTCACAAAAAGTTTATATTCTCTTTAATGGTGAATGTGTGATAAAATTTATATTTAATATGATTTATATGAATTTCCCAAGTTATTCTGTTGTTCAACTTCAATTCTAAGTTCATTACTTCTGAGAGAAATGGAATTGGGCATTATGTTTAATGACTAGGCAAACTTTCATTCCATCAACAAACCTTTTCGAATGTGAAGGAATTAATAAGGACTGGGTATTTTTACTTTCCAATTTTACAGAATATATAAGGAAAGTATTTTAATCGGTCGAAAAAAAACATTTCGAGATATTTTTATCTTTAGGAATTGGCTCCAGGAGAGTCTATTTTTATTTTTTTTCGATGATTTCCAATGTATGTGTGTATGTATGTACTGTCGCGGATCTACGGAGCGGGGTGCTCAGAGGGCAAAAGCTCCCCCCACCATTGGACCTGAACTCTCAACAGATAAAGACATTCTTTGCTAATTTAAACAATTAATAAATTTTTTTACTATTTTATATTGTTGATTATATATTTTATTTAATAGATAATATTTATTGTAAAATCATAATTTTCAAACAGAATTGCTCCCCAGGTCCCTCCTCGGTTAGCCCTCCTCCCTTGACTACGGTTTAGATCCGTCACCGTGTATGTATGCAAGTTTTTGATAAGAATTTTGTACCTCCGGTAAAATGAACAAATTGATGCATCCGAACCAAACTTGATAATTGACATCGAATGAATTGGGAATAGAAGCCTGTATATGGTCAGCTCATACCGTCTTCATTTACACAGCGCTTCACTTCCAGTTTCTTAAAGTTCAAAATTTTGAAAACATTAATATGATTTTTTTTCACAGTTAACTCTGCTTACACATTGATAAACAGCATTTCCGTACGTCGCACCGTTTCCGAGATACAACAAAAATTTTCTACGGCATAAAATCTTGAAGGTGTCTTTTATGAGAAAAGCTTGTGAGGCAATTGAAAAGAGGAATATAATAAATCAAGCTAACTGTATTGGTTTCCAGAAATGTATTTAATGAGTGAACTTTGAGAATACTTATTTTTAAACATATTAACCTGTTAAGAATGCCATTGTGCATCATAATTGTAGAATGATAATATTTCTTATCCATAAATGAGTTTACGATTTCTAATATTTGTATTGCAATAGTATTGAAATGATAGACTTTTTACTTATGTAATGTTTTTTAAAGAATTATAATAGCAAAGTTGAATAGGGCACTCTCCAGATATGATTCTGAAAATTCTGCATTCTTACACCTAGCGATTAGAATGTAATTATCAATGAAGTCGAAAGCTTAATTGAAGTCTAAAAGCGTTGAAATTGCAATTTCACCAGAATCAAGAGACCTTATGTCGTCAGTTACTTTTCAGTAAAGCTGTTTGTGTACATCTTCTTTCGCGGAAACCTAATTGTAGTGTGCTTTTTGATTATTACAATTCAGAAATACCGTTATCTGTATACGGACTACCTTTTCTAACACTTTTGAGAAATTAGGAAGAAGACATACGGGCCTATAATCGCTGGGTGACATTGCATGATATGATTTGGGAATTGGTTTTACGAGCGTAGTTTTCAATAACTGGGGGAAAGTACTGGTTGTAAGCACAAAATTCATTATGTGGGTTATAACGGATAGAATGACATCTAAGATGAAATGTAATTTCTTAGCATTTCTGGCATCGGATCTTGCAGCATTTGATCTAAAAGTCCTCTCTTAATTTCTAGTTCTTGTACGTGGTGGAACTCGAGTCGGTTGTATGAGTAAGTGTAGGCCGCACTGAAAAAGTTCCGTTACTGCTGTGTCGGCAACGGCGGTGGACGGTAGTGCGAGTTTTGTCTTGAGAATGAAGAACAGCGTGATGCATTATAATAATGGCTCTTGGAGCAAATACTATTTAATGTACATAACTTGAAGTATGTCAGTATATTTTGTATGATGACTTCATTGTTTGTTACTTCATGAATGGTAAGTAAATCAGCTTTATTGAAGGTAATGTTTTAGAAACCTTTTGAATATTCTGTGATGTGTTAAATCATTTTGAGAAAATCCATAAGGCAGTTTTGGTCGTAATAATCCTTGTCGCACTTCTGTTGTGTGGATGCCATAATTTAATGGTTCTAATTTTATGTAATCGTGTAACTGAATGGTACATCTGCCTTATGTTAAGTAAATGTCTTCATTTAAACATTGTCCCTGTTTATTAAGGTCTTGAGGTTTTTGTATTTTGGAATACATGCTATTCAAGGTTCTTTCCTTCGTTGTATTAAGTTATTGAATAATATTTTGTAAAGTATTTTACGGAGCAACATGATTTGTAATATTGTATGATGTGTTAAGCTTATTTTGGGAAAATATATAAATCAGTTATGGTCGTTAAATTAGTTAATATTCTATTGTTTTATTCGAGAAAGTTTCTTTCCTTCATTGTATTATTGTGTTATTGAACATTAGTTTTGTTGGAATGTCATGGTTGTAATAGTATAATATGCTGTAACGTCCCAGACATTCTAGCGATTTGTGAAATATTAATATTTCTTCGCATTTCACAAGCCGGATACTGTTAAGAAATTTACAGAAAGTGTCCAGTCGGCGCTAATGCGGAAGGGTGACGAACTTGAGACCCACCCTAAGCCTCTTCAGATATTGAGGTAATGTTTGAACGTACACCTTTCACTTCTAAGGAAGGTACAATTGTTCTCGGAGAATGCTGCCTGCGACGTTGACCCATGCGAGGACCACTGGAATTTAGGTGTACCTCAGAAAAGAAGAATTTTAAGAAGTAATGAATGAAGTACGTCGCCGGATGTAGAACAATGAGACACTCTGAAAAGGGTGCGCGCGGTCGCTAAGTTGGGACCGAAGTCGACTCGCCTTCGCGGCGGAGAGAAACAAGTGGTGAACAAGAAGAGTACTTGCAAGGTAGTATGGAAGGCGTGGTTATTTGCTGATCCCGTGACTTCTTCTGCAGTATATATTGGGAGGAATGAAGATCCTCGAGGACTTTTACGTGGGAGTAGAGTTCGCAGGCACTGAGATGTGACTGGGCTAGACTAGGTCGCGGAGACCAGATGTTAGTTAGGCTGCTGCGGTAGTCTTGATAAAATCATTACTAGTTGCGAGTGTCGTAACTTGTAACAGTTAGTTGTTGGGGAAAAACACTTGTAATTTTAAAAGTTCATATAACCTAGAAGGTTTTTACTATTTAGTTGTCTTCAATTAAATTTACCTACGGGTAATTAATGCTTTCCGATAGCATTACTTGTGTATTAACAGATTTTTATATGTATTAATGATGTTGGAAGTTTGTCTCCATTTGTAAATTCAGATTACTGTTTGATTTGTATTAAATCATTATTTATTGTTATTGCAGTGTGTTTAATTGCTCGGGAAACCGAGCTGGTGGCAGCGACCTCTACCATAAGGGTTGTGGTATATATGAGTGAATCCCGCTTCTACCAAAAAAAGTACTAACATCGCAAAAGGGCGTGTGGTGTGATGTTACATATGCTTAATAAATGCCCTGTTTCTTTGTATTAAATTTTACGTTTTATTTAAATGTTGTAATATTATACTAGTGTACTGAACTAAATCGGTGAAGAGGAAATGGCATGTCAAAATATTTAATGTTTATTCATTTACTTCCTCTGTTACATGATCGAATCTTACCGCTGTTGAAACGTCCCCTTCATTGTGTGACTAAAATGCAGAGCTTCCAATTAACAGTTTACATTCGAGAGTCGCAGTCACTGCGGTGTTTTTTCTATGCGATATTCATCTATACTTGTCTTGTTAATAAAATATTGACGTTTTCCTGGTTATTTCCCGGTAGCAGAATGTCATCTGATTTTCTACTTTTACCAATTCCCAATTTTCGTAGATTATTCCAGAGTTGTCTTTTATCTAATTGACATTTAAATAAATTGTGAAAATATCTAAGTTTTTGGAATATGGATCTTTCTGTTAACTACGTTAAGAATTTTTTTAGTTGGAATTTATTTCTCTCATTCTTGGAGCGTTTGTATTCTTAAAATTCCCGATCTCTTTCTTTTATCAATTGTCGTATATCACCTCTACGAAGCAAGTCGTCTTACCTGACGTGTTTTCAGAGGTGCATGCTTGTCAAAAAAACTACGTCAGAAGTAAATAGAATACTTCAGCTTTCCAGTCAATATTTGTTTTGTAGAAGAAATTTTCTCAGTACGTATTGTAAGCGTATATATTTTATAATATCTGATTCACAACACTTTTAGTGAGTATTTTCGAGAGAGTAAGTCTTCGAAATGCCCTGCATAGTAGTTGGCAAATAGAGAAAATAATAATATAAGTTATAATATGAAATAAAAGGTAAAATATTATAAAACGTAATTCCGTTTAGAAAACAACGAAAACAGAGAGGTTAAGTCAGTTTTCATGTTTTATCTGAATTTCCCCTATCTATCATTTCTGAAGTTCCCCTAATTCAAAAATAAATAGTTTTAGACGAAGGAATATTATCAAAAACTCTTGGGACGCTTAAGACGTTTTCAAAACATTCTCCAGGGATTCACTTTGTTAACAAAAAGTCTTATCAACTAAGGTTTTCTGTATTTAAATTTAAAAAATCTGAAAATAATACAAAGATCACAATTATGTGTTGGAAGCAACAGAGACACTAGCATCCGGAGTCATGGGCTACTCCCTCCCTCGAGCACGGTTTGTTCTGAGTCAGGAACTTGACGCTCCCCGTCTCATGGGCGTCATATTTTGAGACAAATTGGCCTTCGATGTGCGTGCTTTCAATTCTCGGGAGCTCCATGTATCTTGAAGGAAGTTGTGATTGCGGGGAAAGAGTATTGAGTTTATTACAAAAATGATAGATGATATATGGCACGTGACTAAAAGGTTGGATCGATGTGAAAAATGTTTCCTTGTAATTTTACATTACGTCCCTCTTTGTATTAGTTTTAAATTCTCGGTTACAATTTAAGTACATAAAAATATATCTTGATTTGGTTTCAGGAATCATCTTTCAATTTTTAATAATTCTTTAGTCTTGAAAATATTTTTTGAAAATGAAAATGGTTGAAAATAAAGAAATAAAACGTGTACTATTTCAGTAGTATAACAATTTATATTCAAATTCACTATCTATCATATATCACAGACATTAATGAACTGCTTTTCTTGTTAAATTAATAATAGAATCTTCTTGAATGAAAATTTTTAATTTTCTATTGCATTATTTATACGCTTGGGAATTATCTCCCGTTCTTGTGAAAGTGTTAGTTTATGAATTATTTCTTTTCATTAAGAAATACTAGATCTTACACACTTTTGAGAATACCTCGAAAGCTCCGAGGATGCACTAATAAATACCAAATAGCGTCTCCACATAAAATATAGCATCCCACAACCTGGCAAGACATTCAATGCGCTCAGAAAGTGCATGAAGATCAAAAATTGAAATTGGACCTCTTCTTACCGCCCCGTCGCTCCATTTCGTTCTTGGTCGCATCCCCTCCCTCTCTTTTGCCCGCTGCATCACCTCGCTCTTCCTCCCTACCTCCTTCAGGTGGTGGCAGCGGAGGTTCAAGGCGAGGGAGCAAGGGAGGGCGAAGCAATTTCGGGGAAGCGCTTCGTTCGCGCGCACCGTCTGACTCCTGCGCCGCGCCCTTAAACTTCTGACTCTCTCCACCCTCGCCCTCCCCCAGCCTCTTCGTTCCGATGCTCTCTCCCTGGCATTGCATTCCTTGGGATTGTCCTGCGCCAAGGACATGTTTGTGAGTGAGGTAGAAGAGGAAGAAAGTACAAGGACATTGGTGAGAATATGTGAGATAGTGCAGGGTAGTTGGTAATAAATGATTGGGGATTCTACAGAAATGAAGACGCTGACTCTCGAGAATGTGGAAGGGAAGGACCGAGGGTAGATGGCAAAATGACGGAGACATATGTGAGACATTGTACATTGTACGACAGAAATGGAAAAAAGCAGTAATAAAGGGGTGAGCAGGTAAGTGAAAGGAGCATGGATGAAGGCGTAAGAGGAAGAGAACATACTGTCTATGATTCCAATGCGGGTGGATATTAAACTAATTTTTTTTGAATGGAGATAATTCAAGAAAAATATATCTTGAATAAGACCTGAACGTTATGTAATATGACAATGCATCTAAACGGTAGTAGACTCAGAGGACTGATTTGCGACTTGTTGTCGAATTAATTTACAGCGACTGTAAAAGTTGAATAATCCACAGCAATTACAGGAGGTATTAAATCTCGTAATATCGGAGCACTCTGTAGAAGTTGAGAAGAGATATTTCATGGTATCTCTACGATGATGGAATTTGCTGTTGTAACATCATCTGATGGTCGTAGGCGTTGGATCGAGTCACCGACACGGAACTCGCGCTCCCGCCTCTTGTTGCGACCGTTTCTCTAACTATCCCGGGTAATGGGTCATTCGCATCGTGACCGCCGTTCGCCAGCCGACCGTAAAGCGCGACCAATCAGCTTAACGGAAGGCGGAAAGCGCGGTTTTCTCGCGGCTGCGGTGAGGCAGGGGCGAGGGGAAGGGCCGGTACCAGGAGTTGGGGTGGTTACCACCACTTCGTTTTCTCTTGGGAGACGACGAGCGTGCTGGGAGAAGCGATGGAATGCTAAGGAAGGAAGTGAACCGAGGGGTGGTAGACCGACTTCGGTTTTACCGCAGCAGCGGCCCAGGAACGCGAGATAGGTTGAATTTCTGCTCGTAGCACCCATTGAGTAGTCGCTGTACCATAATGGAGCTGCGAGTATACTCAACAACAAAATTGACTCAATTTTTTTGGAAATGGCATCATAATAGTAAGTCAAACTACTGATAAATTGCTACTCACAAGGACCTTACTCGGCATCAAATAAGCAAAGAATATTCTTTGCGGATTTTTCAGCGTTACTTCATGAGTCAGAGGAAACCTACGGCAGAAGTAACTCGGGCACAGAACTGAGATTTCTTTGTTATTTTAAAAATGATTGGCATTTACTTTCACTTTTATAGAAAAATAGTTCAGTCTGAATGTGATGAAGAAACAAGGAGTTCCAAGAACCTATTGGCAAAGTTCTCTTATCTCCGTTTATTGTGTATTTTGACGTTCTTGATGTGTTCTCGTGTCCTGTCATTATGAGTGTTCACCAGACCCCCTAGAGATGAGAAGTTGATTCTCCTGAGCTTGCTTCTTGTTTTCTCCGTGTTACTGCGTATTGACCTCTCATGTGACCACGCCCTCGTCTCGTTTCTTCTATCCCTGCCCTGTCCCTCTTGAGGTTCCTCACCACCGCACCGTGAGGCCACAGGACGCAATAAATTGAAAGCGAAGAGGCCTGTTGGTCGCGCAAGGCCGGCTCTATAAACAAGTAGGAGGTATCCTTCTCCTCATCCCCGCATCTCCTATCTTCGTCCTTTTCTCGCCCATTCGTAAAGCGCCTCGGTTTCGCGTTGCGGCTTTCTGCGGTTTATGTTGGTTTTTCCGCGGCAATAAAAAAGCTTATTATACGTTTTATAGCCCTGTCCGGTCAACATATTTGCTCACGTTCTTTTTCGTACCCGGAAAAGAAATACGCAATATAAAATGTTCATCTAAACGTGTTTTAGATCTAATAAAACACCATTCATGGGAAAGACGAAGTAATGTCATTGCCAAGGTACAGGTAAGGAACAAACGGGATTACAGGAGTAAGTCATTGCCTATCCATCTTCATAAGGCGAGAGCGCAAATTACTTGGGGGAAGGTGGCATGTTACGGCGGGTCGAGGTACAAAACCGTAGTTTACAACACGGAGTAGTTTCTGAGCTTCGACGTGCTTAGAACGGTGGTGGCGTAATGGTGGAAAAGTCGTCCGTGTGACAAGGATGGTGTCTCAGCGGATAACCGTCTTCTGCATATAAACAAAATTGTCCCTCACTCTTTCAAATTAAACGACAGACAATTTGAGAGCAGACTTAAGGCAGTGGATCTCAGATAGAGTATAGTAGCGCCCAAGGGCGTTGCGAAAGGTGTGCCTGGGGTGACGTGCCCCACCACAAATTTAATAAAATTTTCTTTTAATAAAATTACATTTACAAACTGTTGAATTCGAATCTTTTGGTATTTACATCTACTTCATATACTATTTTACAAATTTATACGAATATATTTATATATACGAAATTTATACTATTTTACAAAAGTACCCCTTAGGGATTTCATTAAATTTTCTTGTCCTGTACAATGAATGATTTAAAATGGGGGAACCGTCGCAAATGAACTGAATATCGAGAGAACTGCGGGTCGTATACCGATTGGGAACCACACTATCTAGGAAAGAAATGATATTGTCTAAATATAGCTCTTGTGTTAGTGATTAATGGGATTCTTGTGTTTTGTTTGACAGTTCATCTCATCTGATTCTATATTTGTCATTCTTTAAAATATGCTTCTTAAGTGGAAATGGGTTCGGTTAACAGGAAAATGTAAACAATAACAAACATTGGTAGATTGCATGACCACTCCTGCGTTCATTTTTCAAGAAAATATCTTCACATTTCCTTCAGGAATACTAACTCCTTTTTTCTCTTACAAGTAGGAAGTAGAGAACTTAATAATGTAATCAGGAAAAAAGACAACATTTTGCGGTCATAATCCTTTTTTCGTCATGTGATAAGAAAAACACGGGTATTTCAGAGTATTAAACACTATTTCTNTAAAAGAGAGAGATATATATATATATATATATATATATATATATATATATATATATATATATATATATATATATATATATATATATATATACACGAATATTATGTATTTATGTATGATAAAAACACATCATATGTAAGTAAGGAGATGAGAAGGATTTTTCATAAATATAACTCTAAGGAGAACGTGAATGTGATATTACAAAAGAGGTTTTAGGACTATACGCACAAAAATGTGTACTCTATATATAATGTTGATGATGTACAAGAATTCAGAAAAATAGCCATGAGGAAAAAATGGGAAATTTTTCAGACTATTTACACGAGCACCTCTTAATGAATGGGAGAACACTGGTGAACCGATTCGAGGGTAAATAACCTCTAAATTTGACGAAATGGCTTTAGTTTTACATAAAGATACAAAGAACACATCACGGAAACACAGACACTACCTTTGCCAACCACACGATCGCGACACGTCATTCGTACACAGACATCAACCAAGTGAAAACAATTCGCAAAATTCGCAAATTAGGAGTGTCATGGCTCTCGAAAAATTGAAAAATAGTGTGCTGTCCACTGCACTAACCGCCTCGACTTTCGAAGCTTACAGTCCTCCATGAGTAGGTATTCGAAAAGTTCAGAGTTAAAAATGGTATCCGACACAAAGGTACGTAGAAACTGGGTGCAAATATTTCCAGCATAGGGAGCCGCCCTTGTTCACTTATCCCCTGAATGGGGATACGTTTCTACTAAGTGACCCAGACTTACCGGAGTAGGCCGAGTGGATACCTACTTTGGGAGTCGCGACGGGTGGTGCAGTGGACAGCACACCTTGACCAGAGTAGAAGGTCCCAGGTTCGAGTGCCAGTCAGTCGTAATTTTCACCTGGCCATTGACAATTAGTGCTTATTTATTTCATTCTTCTCTCGTGGCTCAGTGTTTTGGTTCGAATGAGAACTACACCGACAAATTAGAATTATAAATAATTCTCAGGATCTGTCAAGACATTATGGTTATAGAGTCTCAATTTCCTAAAAATTGATGCCTTATTGGACACAGTTTCTGAAATATTGAGAAGCACGTATTCATCTCAAAATTCCTCTATTCTGTGAAGAAAAAATATGGTAAGTTGATGGCTTGCACGAAAATGTTAGACAACGCTTCTTTATCTGGGGAAGGGACTCCAAATCCCGACTAAAAATATTATCTTACGTGATGGAGTTAATTCTGCATGATAAAAATAATGGAAAAGTTCATCGATGACCTTAAAATCCAGGCATCAATACGATGACAATTTCAACGAGGAGGTTGACGTAGCTTGTGCGGCGACAGCAGATTACATGGAGGAACAGGCGCCAGAGAGAAAAGGCGTCCTCTTCTCAGTCCCCTGCCCCCCGCTCGCCCTACACCATGGAGACACACAGGGGTCGACTGAGGGCGGTCGGGCGGAAAGAAAACGCTGCTGACTTCTGTGGACGTGCGTCGTATAAAACGAAGAGACCGGCCAGCACGCGCGTAATCGCGTTAGCCCTGCGCCCGCCGCGCTCGCTGCCTTAGCCCTGCGGCCGCAGCAGGAGCAGCAGCGGCAGCGGCAGCTTTCTCGTCTTGCCACCGGGCGCCGCGTCGTCAGAGAGCGCCCAACCCATCCACTGAGCGACGCAGAAGGGAACGTGCTCTTGAACAACTCGTGCACTCACACTCTGCGTCTTAGATGTGTTGTAGTGTGAAGAGCCGAGAATACTACTGGTACTGATGGAATAATGCGTCCAACAGAAAGTTTTTACGCGTACTACTTCATAGGGAAAGTGTGATTTATAACAGCATATTTACATTTACGTCTTAGTGTTACTTTACGACTTCTGCAACTCTCAATTCATATTATGGAGAAGCAATATTTTTAGAGGAGTTATTTTCCCTGAGAAAGACCATCTTCTTTCTATTTCATACTAATGATTTTCAGAAACCATTACGAGGGTATCTTCGAAAAATATTAACATGACTGGTATTACACGATCATATTTCTATGTCATAGATATATTAAGAAAGATATGACATTTTTTCTCAGCGAGAACATATAATTTCAGCGAGTCATAGACACATGATCGTAGTTCAACTATTATCAATGCACGCTCATATGTGTCATCAAATATACTGATTATTAAGGATCTATGATATAGAAATATGGGCTTGTAATACTAACCTAAGAAGTTCCCAATATTTTACAATAATAAAAATGTGGAAATAAGGCTTTCACACGTATCAGCGTCATCTTCACGATTCAGACTAGCGGAATTAATTTAAGAACCAGGACTCCAAATATCCGGCTGTTGAGGTTACTGCCATGTTAGTCGTTTCTGTTTCGGAATGAGCCCTAACTGGAAGTGAGATATTAAGTGAAGTTGTATTGCAAAATAATAAATACTTACGTTGACCATTCTTATTTTATGAAGTTTTAAATGTTATCGGCGTTTTATAGATAATTAATTAATTAATAGTGCAACGTTTCTGCCAAATTTTTGGTTTGTATCAAAAAAAGATTGTTAAAATTTATAACTAATTTTGTTGAAATGAATATGAGAAAAACTTAGCAACAAATTGAGAGTAATTGGACAAATGTATGAATGTAAATAGATAAAAAGATAATAGAGCATTAGCAAAGAGATGGAAGAAGAAGTAAATTGCTAGATAAATAATAGTATGATGTCAACTCTGGTAATTTTTTTTTAAATTTGGGCTTTAGGACTTGCAAACTTGGTCATTAGAACCCTAACTCTGGTAATAGCCAATGGCAAAATTACGGAGCCGTTGAAAATAAGTGAAATTAAAAAAATTCAAATCAAACAAATGATATTAAATCCAAAATACGTACAAATGCAATAATTCTCAAAAGCAAAATTTTATTTTGAACAAACAATTTAAAATCACAACGAACAGTAAGCATAAAGTGTTTCTAGGAACTGAGTTCAGTAAGTAGATGAATAATCTGAAGAAATTTTTAGAATGGAACATGTGTTTACTACATAATTTTCACGATATGTCACCTGCAATCAATGGTGTACTGAGTGTGGAACGCAGTGGAACGATGTTCCCTCATTTTTTTAAGGGAACGCGTTCCGGGGCAATTTTTCGAAACGCATACATTGTAAATGTAATTTATCAGAACTATCTATGACCTTAACTACAAAACACTTCATAAAAGTAATACAATTACATTATTCGGATTGACAATTTCTTTTCAATGTCAATCCGAACAATGTAACTGTATTACTTTTCTGAAGAGTTTTGTAGTGGACTTAACTATTAAAAGAAAATTTTCTCGTCCTGAGTGGGGAAATGTCTACTCAGTGCAGATGCCTATAGTAAGCATCTTCTTAAAATTGTTCAAATAGTTACGGTCTATAATCTATGGAAATCTATAAAAAGAACACAAATTAAAACTACATTATCCGATTTACTTTAATGCTAAACCCATTTAAATTCCATTAAAAATATTAAAGAACATTCGAAGAACTAGGCTCAGACCCCTTTCCCTGAAATTCCCAAAACAATAATTATTGGTTAATTTTATTAACCAATGAAAATACATGTACACCCTCCAAAATTCTTCTTGAAATATTATCGAGAAACACTTTTGAAAATAGATAAACCATTTGTGTGACTACTGAGGCAGTGAATGTGCTAGTGATTCATTGGGAATTATTTCAACAATTTTCGCCGACTATTATCCGATATTTGGCTTATTAATTACGCGAGATGAGTACAAAGCGCAAGAAAACAACACTAAATAGTTTTTTAGTATGTGAACATATACTAACATGGGTACTCATCCATCATCAATATCCAGACATGAAATTTCTAGTAAAAGTGAAATGTTGAATGAAGAATATACGACTGAATCAGAAGTAACACCGAACGGACCCTTTGTTTGGAATAGTGTTTTCTGGATTAAGAAGACAAAAAATTATCCTTGGCTGACATGCAATGGCGTTTGGGATGTTTGACATGTGCTGGTGTGAATAATTTAGAAACTTCTAAAAGTCGGGGGGTTTCTCTATCAAAGGAACGGTGGTCGATAATGGTTACCTCTTAGGGTAAATGTAGGAGTTCGGAATTGACTTCTTTGCGGAAAAAAATATTTTACCATTTAAATAGTACATACCACGTTGAATCTGAAAAACTAGTAAATTATCGACTGAACAAAAATTAGAAAATCTAATCAACAATATAAAAGATCACAATATAAAACATTACACTATTGTACATGTAAAGTATTCAGGACGGCATATTACTTAGCTAAGAACGATCGGCCATATTCTGATCATCTTGAATTGCTTCAACTTTAACAATCAAATGAAACTGATATTGCTCTTGGATTGAGTTCAAGGTATAGTGCTACTAAAATAATCTATTATACTGCTTATTAAATGAGACAAAAACTGATTTAAGAAATTCCAAATGTTCGCGGAAATATATCGATTATGATTGGTGAAGCTACTGCTCTGGGTGAAAAGTCAGCATTGCTTATTTATTTAAAAAGTCAAATAGGTGAAACGAAAAATCCGCATTATTTGTTTCTCTTTTAAAGTACCTTAATAAATATGGTTTTGACGATACTTATTTGAAACACTATTTAATATGTTTTACAAGCGATGGTGCGAATGTTATGTTTGCAAATGAATACAAAATTTGTAGGGTTGGAAATCGATTATTTGATAAATTTCTGAATATAATCCTTTGGCACTGTGTAAATCATCGGTTAGAATTGTCAGTGGGAGACACAACATCAGAGGTGCGCGTGATAAATCATTTTCAAATATTTATTGATATAGTCAATCCTAGAAGTCTATATAATCAATCGCCGAAAATAGAAGAGAATTAGAAACATGTGGTCAAGCCGTTGAAGAAGTAGTGAAAAAAATTGGAAGAATATTTAATGTGCGACGTGTAGCTAGATTATTTCGATCAGTATCTGCAGTACGACAAAATTTTACCTCAATTTCTTCATTTTAAAAGGCTAGTACAGATGAACAACCTGATGACAGAAAAAGCTATTGTAGCGAATCTACATATTGTCATACAGCTATGCATTCAGTACCTGTCACCCCCATGTCGTTTACATCCTTACATACATACTACATGTGAACACGCAAAAGACATTCTTCTGTTCGCATTACACATCGATGTATCGATCTATCGCATGTCTACTCAAGGGACCACAAAGATGTATACGTTCCTAGTAAAGATGGATAACAACTCACAAAAATATTTGTCATGAAATAGAACTCTGTTAAGAGAATCCTAGAAGAAGAACAAAAGATTTTCTCGACAACCATTACCATAGTGAAATACGTTGTTGATTACAACTAAGTAATATCATTCTTCGCTCAGCTCGCGCCCAAGCCACAAGCTCAAGTCATTACGATTTCAATTGCGATTGAGAACTGCACACGGTGAAGAACCACAGCTGCATCGAAAGCTCATATGACGAAGAGATATTTCCGTCTTGTGATGTAGTGCTCTCTATTACCTCAAGATTTCTGCTACAATTCTCCAAACTTGTGAGTTACGGCAGTAAACATTGCACTCTTTTTCAGGAATATAGCTGGCAAATCATTCGAAGTGCCCTACTGCTGTGGGGTACATTTCTATTTGCTTCGCTCTATACAACTAATGTCAATACTACGAGCATTCCATTATTCTGCTCAGTTATTTCTATGTTAAATGTATATGTTATCTTTACAAGCAGTCAGTTTCCAACTTTGTGTCTTACAAGAATAAAAACTTGTCATTTTTCCTGAAACTCTTTGTATATTTATTTTGAAAGGGGATGTTTCCTTGTGGAGCATTTTTTAGTATTGAATCTGTGAAGCAACACGAAATACCATCTTTCCCCGACAGCTATGTTTGTTGGACTTTATAATCGAATTTCATCGAAACAATTTGTTTTAAATTTATCTCTTACGTATGATGTATTATTCGAAATATCAATTCTGTCTGAATCATTACGAAATCGAAATGTCACAATAGTCTATGCAGATAAATTGGCTCGTCGTTGTCTTTTTGAACTTTTAAAGGATTCTTCCAAATGAGATAAATTAGTAGAAGCTAAACATTCTATTGATAAAATGAAGCTTAACTCAAATGATTTAACAAATAATGAAAGAGTGAGTATTATTAATAGTATCGGAAGGGCGACGGCGGTTTCCCACGTAGAGGGGGAGAACCTGTGTCGTCCGACTTTAAAGGGAGCTGAATAGAAAGGGGGTGGAAAATGCCTTAATCTTAAAGAACTAGAGAAAAAGGAGTAAATACAGCATCATTCTCAGTAGCGACAGGCATAGCTTTATTTACTCAACTAATCCAGAAAGTAACGAGCGGCGGCATGGAGCGTCCTACGACGAGACAACACTACTCCCGGAGCGCATGGCGAGTCTTGTGCAGTTGTGACTTGGGCGACAGGCCGAGAAGGGAATGAGGGTAGAAGAATTCGGCAGAGACCGTTGAGTCAATTCTAAACCGACAGGACGGAATGGTGTCACATATCAAGAGTCAAGAGCTAAGACGCAAGAGCCAAGAGCCAAGAGTCAAGAGTCAAGAGTCAAGACAACGAGCACTGGTGTCTCGCGTATTTATATTATGCGCCCGCGCATCGTCAGTAGTTCTGTCTCGACCAGGTAAGCGCTACTGATGCGCGGGACATTTGAACCCGCTTCACGACAATAGAAATCAATTTTTATCTAGTTAAATTAACAATTAGAAACAGATTACTTACTAGCGAAGATTCTGGTACTAACGTAAAAATTATCGACGAATTAAAGATTCTTGAACCAAATAAGTGTCCTTCTGATATCGATTTCCAAATTGGAAAAATTGAAATAGAATCATTGTGAAAACAGTTTGATATACCATAATAAAACTTTAAATGCGTACCGAGATTACTTACGTAATTGTGGTCAGTCAATTCCTATAGATTTGGAAGAACTGATGTCCTGTGCGAAAACGATTGCGTGTAGTTCTTCAGAATGCGAACGTGATTTTAGTTGTATGAATTTAATATTGACTGATATGAGGTCGCGTATTCTTATTGACCATATTTCAAGGTTATTATTTATCAAAGTACATGGTCCACCCTTAGACTCGTGGAACCCAAATTCATATCTTACAACTTGGTTACGTAGTCACAGACCTGCAGTAGATCCACGAAAGAAAAAGTTTGAACGAAAAATTATGTACATGATCCCTTATGGTAATTTTTGTAAAAATAAAATATAAATATTTATAAATAAATAGGAAAATTATACTATGAAATTTTTTAAATATCATTATAATAAAATTTCAGAAGTATTGTTTATATTTATCCATTTTTCATTGAATGATTTCTATATACCAATTTTTAATACTAGAAGGATCGGCGTACCGGTACTTTTTTATTTAGCCACACATCACTGTCTGCAATCATCTCTTAATGAATTCACAAAAAAACTCGTACAGCCTGGCTGTATTTGAACGCAAAATCCAGCGAAGGATAGCGGGACACGTTAAAGTACAGGATGACACGTACCGGCAACTGATGAAAGACGCACTAATAGCTCGCTTTGGTAAAGAAAATATAGTCTTTGTTGCGAAGTCAATGAGGCTACGGTGGGCTGGACTCCTTGCAAGAATGAGCACGGAGCGAGCGACAAAACAAGTGTTTGATAGGAGGCCAGTTGAAAGCGAAGACCCAGCTAGGGTCGTAGTGCTGCTGCCGCTTTACAAGTTCTTTTCCATTAGCTATATGTTATTTCAGAATGTCTATTTTCTTCATAAAAGCATACGTTATACTTTCCATAACACGATTTGAGTCACTTGTTGGAGGGCAGCGAATATTAAGTTAATTATGTTATTATATAATTGTCTATTACAATAATGCGCGTAAATCGTGTCATTAGCTTCTCCTGATTTAAGGGTTATGCAATCTGGAGCCATTATGACGGAAGGAAATATAGGGACACACTCACGATATTAGCGTATGACTTACCTTGATCAAGATTAAGGTCTTGAAAATGATTTCACACCTTTTTTCATTTTTCCCGTACGATATTTTAAATTTGCTTCATTCCATGTATTGTGGAATAATAATTACTCCGTTTCTAGACCTCGCGCGTGCTACAGCACTGATGTAGGTTCTTTTGTTCAAGAGGGGGGAAATCCGTTATGGATACCAGAATTTGGTTATGTCAGACTCCCATGATTGGTTTACCGACTAAAACCCTAACCTCCGTGTCTCTTAGGCGTTATATCCTGTAAGCGGAAACCGTCGCTAGACATTATTTCGTGTGGAGGATTGACCTTTTACAGATGCTCTACCTTAGCTGTTTCTTCTTTAAGATTGTCACAATAAAATCTTGTATGATGGTACAATTTTCTTCGGAGCTCATCATCACTTCCATGTTATCAGGAGCAAGTCCTTGCTTGAGCTTGGTATTACAGGCATCTCTTTCTGCATTCCATGCGTCACAGTGAAACACCGTGTGTTCTGCATCTTCAATTTCAGTGTGGCAGGAGTCACATATCGGGTTATCGGCGATCTTGAAGTAATATAGAAATTTCTTGAAACCTCCATGTCCAGTTAGTTCCTGAGTCAGGTAATAAATCACTTGGCCATTCTCTAAGTTAGAGATCAACCTGTACTCCATCTTCCCATTTCATCCTGTTCCCAACGTCTTTCGCATTCTGCAATCATCTCACTTCTTATTCGCACCTTGATGGAAGTATTCACTTGTTTGCCCACGATGGAATTAAAGACAACAATTACTTTGAATGAAATTTACCAATGACATTAATCCTACTAGCATATTAATGCATAAAATTAACAATTTTTAATGCTGCACGATATTAATAAATGATATGATTCTTATGATAACGCAAAATTATACTCAAACCGAATGAGAAATTGGCGTGAGTTCTTTTAAAATAAATATATTTCCGTCACAACTAGGGTGTCAGCACCACAAATAATTCTTAGATAAAAATTATTCCTTCAAAGTCTTTAGAAAACTTACATTTTTAATAAATTATCTAAATAATTATTAAAATCATATAAAACTTGAATGATAAGTAGAGAAAATGATCTCAATGATTCTTGGGTTCTTTTTAACGTATCATGAAGATATGCTGGCTAGGTCTATATTTCCCAACATTTTGCACTGCATGCGGTCTCTCAGACAACAACAAATCCATTCTATTTCTCAAAAAATTGTACAAATTCCTTTTTGCTTAATTTCATAATATTGAATATTTACGAAATTTTTCTTTTTCAGTTCTTTGCTTATTCCTACCAAACTAGTGTATTTCGCTGAGCTATCAGAAGACATTTTACAAATTGCTGGAATTAAATTTATTGTACTTTCAACATATGGTGTCTTGCTATACCTTCAATTTATAATAGGGGAATATGCAAAAGAGGCAGCAAAATTGGATATTTTGGGAAGGGGAAGGAAATTTAAAAATCCACAGACCAAAACATAGAAATCCACGAATTTCAATATACAGCGTCAGGAACGATATTCCAGATGAGTCAGTAATAGAGACAATATATTTTCGAGGACGACGAACAAATACGGATAAAATAGTGATGGGAGTAAGAAGAGGTAAGACGATGACAGAATATGTAATTATGGAAAACGAAACGTATGTTTCAGCGCGACTATTGGAGAAAGGAAGATTTTACATGGGTTGTCAAAGTTGTAGGGTGGTCGAGTGCATTAGTCCATGCGTTGTTGCAGCTGTGAGAGATACGGACATACAGCGCAATTTTGTAGAGGGCACTGTACAGCCGTGGGTCACAGATATGAGAAGTGCCCAAATAAAATCTACAAGGTGTGTGTGTAAATTGTCGGAGAAGAGGTTAAAAATATGACCATAAAATAAGCGATACATGATGTCGAGGATACATAAGAGTAAAGAACGTGTATATATAGTTTACAGAAAATGGGGGCTAAGTTTCTACAAGAAAATGAGGAAATTTTGGTTTCAAGTGAAAAAAATTGAAATTCAGGAGAGGGGAGGATACGGTGAAGCATGTTTGCAAGAAAGTTACCCCCTTGGAGGGAAATAAAAATATAACAAATTATCATACAGAATACTTGCAACAATAATAAAAAAATATTCATAAATGCAAGTATTAGAATTAAAACAGTATGAAACGAAGAATTTAATAGTATGTTATATAACAGTGATAAATTCTAAAGGGGAATATTATTTGCTGGCAAATGGATATTTGCATGTATAAAGAAGGTACAATGCAGAAATAGTGCAGTTACAAGCGTACTAGTTGATTTGCAGGACGGAAAAGTGGATCGTATGTATGGGTAGAAATGGATAGTCAAAAGTATGAAGGAAAGTGTGAAGTATAATGGAAATGAGAAATGGACAGAGCCACTGATTTTTTAATATGGATTGTTAGTGGAAAACAAAGACGACCAAATTACATTTGAGAGCAGCAGAGGAAGATGTGTGATAGATCTAACGCTCACAAGAAACTTTCGAGAGGGAGATTTGATGCACTCGAGAATACTATGACATCAGACCATGTAGGGATATAGTTTAAAATGGGCCAAGACTAGTAAATTATTGGAGAGGAACTTACGTCTGGAATAATTAAGATAATTCATCGTCTCCAGACACCATTTCTTACGCCTCTACACACGAAGCTTTTTCCTCCCACTCTCCCACAAGAGCGAGCTTCCTGTGCCTCCTATGCGTCGGAGCATTGCAGCTGCTGCTTCTCTCGTTAACCAGGCTCTCATGTACCGAGGTCCATGCGGATGCACGCTCGACAGCAGACGAAGCCGCAACAACAGTCCATGATATCACCTCATCCTAATTGTTAGTATTCAGCACTACATACTGCGTTGTTTGTTTCTATTCCTTCCTGTAATGTAGGATAATGTAAAATTATCTTTTTATCTAAATAAATCAATTCACAACTTCTAAGTGTGAGGTTAAGCAATATGCAAGAGTTGTCAGACGCGATTCTTCTTTCTTTGTTAAAGCGGACGGGCGTAAAGGGAGGAAGAGTAGTAGGGGCCGTGGAGCTGCAGTGAGACGTTCACCCTCCCTTGGGAGATCGAAGCCTTTCCTTCCCTTTGCTTCTTCTCTTGTGCGATAACGCTTTGAGGCCGATTGGCGCCCGCGCCTTCTCCGGTCGCCGTCACTCGCGTCCTTCGCCTGCACAGAGGTCCTCTGGGGCGAGCATGGAAAACGACGAAGGGGATACTCTAGGACTTCAATGACTACGGAAGTATGTTAGGAATGATGAAATGCAAGGCTAAGGATGTGAAAATAGAGCGCTGTGGAAATGTAATACGATAATTACACAAAAAGTGCAATGGAAGTTATAAGTGTGGTAGACACGTTGTTTAGTGCGAATTTCAAATTACTCAGTGTTTTGAGGAGTAGTAGAGTCATCTGCAACATGACTGTCTCAGAGCGCAGTATTCGGGGGGACCGAGAGGGGGAGGAGTGGCAGATGTGGAAGGGTGAATAGAGAGAGAGAGTGAAGATAAATTTTGGGGAGCGGGTTAATTGGACGCCGCTTTCTAATGCTGTTGGCGTCGCCGGAGTTTTGGAGGGCTCGTTCGGAAGTAAACGGATATTGATGGGGCTGTTATGGGATTTCAGAGGAACTAATTTCTTATTTGAGTAAATGTAACTCTTTGCAGAATCTTATCTGGAAATTCATACGCCAGATTTAATTTTTTAATTTGTTTTTCGTTATGGAATATGATATTTCAGTAGTTTTTAAGTCGCATGTATTGATTATTTCTTCTATTTTTCTCTCCGTGTTCTGTAGATCTATTCCCTCCCGTCCAAACTCAAACAACAAACATTACACTTAAAATGTAAAACATACTAGAAAAAATAATAGGTCTTTTTATCACATCTCAAACATTATTCGTGATATTTTCCCTGGCAATTGCTCTTACGGACACTAACGACGAAAGTACATTAACTCTCACAAACATCCGGTCCAATGAAAATCTATTTAAAAATTATTTCTGTACTGACGTTTCTTTCCATATGTTTATCACATTGATACGTTTATTCTAATTTCAACATTTATCGCTTGATTCATCTTGGATTTATTAACCTTTCCTGCTAACTCTCCAATAATTTCAACCCTAATTTATTTCAGAAAAGCATTTTAGCTTAACAAATTCGTTCGTACAAAAAGTACCTCAAATTTAAGTAGAAGTAATTTTCAAAAATATCAAAGAATATAAATATGCATCGATGCGCCATGAAATTAGAGAACGTTTGATGATCGCTTCAGCTGAAGTAGTCAATTAATTTCTGTTGTCCTAAATTGCAATTATTTTCTCATATTTCCTAAACCTTTCTGAAAATAACAATTTCTTTTTTATAAATTTCTTTGAGAAATTTATTCGAATACGGAATAATAAACCATGAAGAGCATAAAAAGTATTTATTGTTGAAAAATCACCTTACAACACAGGCCACAAAAATAACAATGAACAGTTATTACAAGCTCATGTGTTGTTAACGTTTCCATGCAAAATGATATGTATGTCTCACAACTGAGTTTGTGAAAGGTGGAGGTAATTCTCATTGTTCAACATCTTTTACCTATTCACGGGTTCGATGTCTCAACGACGACGTTACATTGTCACGGCTCATCGCACTGGATTAATGAATATTTGTTTCTCCGAAATTCAATTCATCTGAAAGACTTTTTAGATTAGATTGAGTCATTCATGAGGAGACTATGTTATCGTTGGAAGTTTATGTAATTAACTTGGTGAAATACCTTTCCTTGTGATACGAAAATTCTAAGTAGATGTACCGGAGGTGACCATAGTTAAGGATTAAACCAAAAAACAAAATATTTTAAATGTGTTATACGTTTTGTAAATTTTTTCCACGATGCTTGGTACTTTTTTTCAATTTATTTTAACTACATATACATATTATTGATTATTACATTGATTGTTGGTACTATGTCCTAATGTATATTCTACATTTAAGACCTTCACATATTCTCTTCCATCAGTAAATAAATCAATTGATTACTTCTTCATGTGGGCCACCTTTGGAACAGAGTTTTCCAAATCTGGACCGCAAGTGGTACCCAATATATACTGAATTTCTTAGATAAATTTATTCGGATACTGAATAATACACCGTGAAGAGCATAAAAAGTATTTATTATTGAATAATCACCTTACTTCATAGGCCAGAAAAATAACAATTATTACCGTTATTATTAACTTTTCCACGCAAAATGACATGAATCTTATTAGTCCGTGAAAAATAAATTCTCAAAATAAGTAATTTTGTGTGGTTTCATAAGTCCTTCACACTCTTCGTGGACGTTGCGTCTACATTTGTTAAAAGTAAGAATGGGCAAATTGCAAAGAAGGATATAGAGGGAATGAGAAAATAAAAGTAATCGATACGACGGGGATCCATTCAAATATAGATAAACTGCAGTTAACAATATTAAATGGTAGTTATCGAGAAAGAAAATGGTGGTGTAAGGTTCTTAAAGACCAACAAGATATAATATAAAAAAGATGAAGATGGTGGAAGTAAAATTGCCGTCAAAAATGTACGGTAAAACCTTACATCAATGTAAATATAAAATACTCCCAGAAGAGAAATGTTTTAGGAAGGATTTTGTAAATGATAGTATAGGTAGAAATTTATAGAGAATACTTTATCTTAAAGGGCGAGGGAAATTGACAAGAAATTGTGTACCCTTTTGACCGAACCAACAAAACATTATTTGGAAACACTGTAAAATTTATAGTTTTGAAAATTTGAAATGTCAATTTTGAAGATGTAAATTTATTAAATGAGGAGTTATAATACACAACACCTTATTTAGTTTTACCAATAATCATCACAATGTATTGTCAGAAATTAAAGAAACTTAATTTTAAAACAACAAACTGTATTTAGTTTTGGTCCATACTTCAAACGTAGCCAATATAAGGACTTATATTTTCTTCCCTTTATTTTCTCTTTTCGTAGTCCTTTCAATTGGACAATGCCTCTTTTCCACCTACTCATAACGGAAAGCAGCCCTTCTACTACTCGCGAAAGAAGGTTTCTGTCAATCTTCATCATTTCATTTTATCCCTTCGCATATTTTACATATGTAGTCATGGAACGTTTTGAATTTATCCTTTGTTGATATCAATTGTGTGCCCTCTTCTATTATGTAATGTTCAAGCTCTTTAAATGCGTTATACATTCACATCTTCCTGCATCATCAATTCAGCAATTTTTAAAAAAAAAAATGTTTGTAAATTTGTGTACCTATTCGTTCCAAGTATCCACGACCTGACATGAATTACACAGCCCTACATAAAAATTCTCTCTACAGAGACCCGCCATGACAGTTGGAAACCACGGATAATTTTATTTAAAATTTCAATGAGTTCTAGTACAAACTATGTTTTATTAGCTTTTCTTCGCGTTTTTGCCACCAGGTCACCTCCACGTTACTAGTAAAATTGCCACTTTTTTATTAAAACCTGCTGAGGTAATTCGATGATAACTAAAAATTGTTATGATGGATCTTTCTGGGGACAACGGCATCGTTCGCAGCATCAAAAAATACGTCGAATCCATATACCAGGGTCTCTGGTACAGAGAATACTTTTGTGGGGCTGTGTTATTAGTTTGTCTTGTTGGTATGAACCATAATAATAATAATAATAATAATAATAATAAGAATAATAATAATAATAATAATAATAATAATAATAATAATAATAGTAGACTGGTTTATTTTGTGGATAGACTCAAGCCATCAAGTCTGCTCTTCCGCCTTACCACCGTCAATAAATACATAAAAGTCATACATACATAACAATACATACATAAATAACAATATATACATTAAATGTAGATTCTGTTGAAATTTTCAAAGTTATTCGCAACCTTAAATCGAATGCCTATGGCGTAGATGATATGAATGCTTGCCAGTTGAAACTTGTATTAGATGCAGCTCTTCCCACTATCACACACATTATTAATTTCTCGCTGACTATAGCAATGTTCCCGCAAGTTTGGCAACTAGCACGCGTCCAGATCTGAAAATGATACTTCCCTTAGTGATTTTTGACCGGTAAGTATTTAACCAGCTCTGTCTAAGGTACTTGAAAAAATGGCCAATAAACAAATCTCTGAATTTTCGTAAGGAAAGCATTGGATGATAGAAACGTAACAATTCTAAACCTATTGGACTTCAGCAAAGCCTTTGACTCGGTTGATCACGATATTCTGATAGCTAAATGTAGAAATATTGGTCTTTCTGAACATACCCTAACTTGGATTTCTAGCTATTTATCTGAAAGGAAGTAAGTTGTAAAAATTGGAAGAAATATTTCCAATTCAAAATGTATTTTCCGTGGAGTTCCCCAATATTCTATATTTGGTCCACTATTGTTTATAATTTACGCAAATGATATTTCTAACGTGCTTCCTTCCTGCTCGCAACACATATACGCGGATGATCTACTGATTTATGTTTCAGATAATGTGAGGGAAATTGATGACCTCGTAAACAAGACTAACATTTATCTCGATTTTCTAGTAGATTGGTCAGAGTGTACTGTACTAAGTTTAAATCCATCGAAGTTGCAAAGTCTAATCATTGGATCCGCTCATTCCCTAAAATATTAACAAATCGCATATCAATAAGAATCCGAGATGAAGAAGTCCCTTGGCGTTTCACGTAAGAAATCTCGGTGTCACTTCACTTCTTAACCACAATGGGATAAACACGTAGCTCTCTCTTGAGTAAGAAAATATACGATTCTCTTCATGTCCTTAAACTTATTGACTTCTTCCAACGTCAACCAAAGAAATTATTATATCATCTCTCATATACCCTCATTTTGACTACTGTGATGTTTTTTTTTTCTCACGGATATGAGTGCTAGTCTCACAAACAAATTTCAGCTCAATCATAATTCTTGTATTCGATACATTTACAAATTAAGAAAATTTGACCACATTTCGGGCTTCTATTACTCAAATAAGATTTTACCATTACACAGTAGGTGTAAATTACACAGATTGTATTGCTTCACCAACTACTATGTGTGAATAGGCCTTCGGGTTTAATTGAATGCTATAAATGTTTAATCTCTCCAAAAGTAGCAGGCAGAGATTAAGAAAGAAATTCAATGAAATTCTCGTTATAAAATAGCTGTAATTTATTGTCAGTTTTAAATATGGAAAGTATTCATTTTTCTTTGTTATGAAGTATATTATTTTGAATTTTCCATTATTAATAATAATTCTATCTTAATAGTTAACCATAACATGGTTTAAAACAATTAACTATTTAATATGCAAAATAATTTATTTTGTTAGACCTAATATTAAATTGTAATTTAATATAAATATAAAAGTTATACTTGTTATAATTACTCCTCTACTATAATAAATTTTAATATTTTTAATGTTATAATGAAAATTTATGAAAATTATATTTGATATTTTATGATAATCATCTTATGAAAATTTAAAGTAAATTAGTAAATTTTAATCTTGTAATTTAAAATTTAATGTAATATGCTTCACGATCTGTAGTAATATTATCTTGTAATAGATGTATTTTGCATTTTATTTAATTATCATGTATCACACACTTTGTAGTATATTATCTAAAATTTGTTCGACCTTCAGCCGTCATCCTAATTAAGGTTTGCCTAAGGTTAATACCGGAATGATCCCTAGTTTGATACCCCAGAGCAGGATAATTTTATAGACCTCCTTTTTTGTGGTATAATTAATGTATATGTTCATGAATTGAAATATTTATGTATGCATTGTTATTTATGTATGTATTTTTATTTATGTGTGTATGTATTATTATTACTATTATTATTATTATTATTATTATTATTATGTATTGACGGTGGTAAGACCGAAGAACAGATCTGATGGCTTGAGCCTAACCACAAAATAAAAAAGTTTATTATTATTATTAAATAAATATATGCATTCATGAACATATATATAAATTATACCACAAAATAGGAAGACTATATTATTACTATACTCAGGGGAATCAAATTAGGTATTAACCTCAAGTAATTGAGGAAAACCCAGAAATAACATCAATTAGGATAATGGTTGAAGACCGAAAAAATATTAGATAAAATACTACAAAATGTTTAATACGTGATAATTAAATAAAATGCAAAATACATTGATTACTAGATAATATATACAATACATACAAGATAATATTATATAGATTTATATTGTATAATAAATAATGTATACAAGAAACATCGCGAAGAATATTAGATTACATTTTAAATTAGAAGATTAAAACTTACAAATTTATGACTTTAAATTTTCATAATTATAAAAATATCATTATCATGAATGATCAAAAATCATGTTTATAAATTTTTGTAATAAATTTAAAATATTTAAATTTATTATTATAGTACTGTAGTAATAATAACAAATATAACTTTTATATTTATATTAAATTGCAATTTAATATTAGGTCTAATCTAAGAAATTATATTACATAATAAATAATTAAAAGGTTCAATCCATATTATGGTAAATATTAAGGTAAAATTATTATTAATTCATTGCATTTTTATTAATAATTGCCTTGTACACAGCTTCATTAATCCTTACTTCTCCCCTTTCGTTTAATAAGTAACGTAGCCTTAATGTCTGCTGATGTAAATCAATGGGTATTATTCCCAATATCACGCCTAGAGCACCCTCTGGTTCCATTGAGTAGCATCTACTAAATTTGAAAAAAACAAAAACAAACAAACACTATAATTTTTTATTTCCGCTTATTATATATTTTGATTACCCTTTTAGTCCATACACATGCTGTATAACGTAATACTCTACCTTTATAATCTTCCTAATTCACTACTTGTCATATTCTACTTACAAAATATTAAATGTGAAATATTGTTACATAATTTCCTGGCATTGTCGCATATATATTCAATGTGCTCTGTAAAAGATAATTTATCGTGAAGAATTATTCATAGATATTTTACTTTCCGGTTTTAGTTCGAGAGGCAGCGTCAAAAAATGGCTGGCATTTCAATAGTCTTTATATTTTGTGCACATTATCTCTAGGCCGAAACTTAATGGTTCTGCTTGGTCTGTCTGGTGGTATGCAAGCGTTGTGACGTCATGATTGCAGCAAATTAAAAAAAATTTCAACTGATTTCAATGATCGGTTACTGTATTTGTGACTTTGAGAGATAATATATTAAATAAAGTGAGATATAAATAAATTTAAAAAAGACCAAGAGCCGTTGAAAACTTATATATAATAATGGATAAAAAAAAGTGGTGTGACACCCCTCCGATGGTGGGTTCCATGCTGTTGGGGGGAGGGGGAGGGAGCTACAGCAAATCACAAGTATTTAAACTGATTTCAATAGTCGGCAGACCAAGTGCAACTGAAGCTTAAAAATAGAATAACTATTTAAACTATTCTCATGCTCTTCCGGTGGTGAAACAACGGTGGTCGAATCAAGTGTTGGAAGGTATTTTTCGTTGTTTCGCAAATATCTCATAAATCACGGATTTTTCAGCAAAAAATGTCCTCACATAAATTAAAGTTTGTTAAGTTCTGCTTTGAATAAATATATTAAATTCGAAATTTCTTCAAGTCTGTCATGCGTAAGTGATATAATTTGTTTTAGAAATTAATGTGTTGAGAGAAAAAAATGATTTGTTTTCATTTTGCACGAAAATAGACATTTTTACGACTTACTTCCAAAGGAACAAATCATCGTAGAGAAAAAGAGTTCATATTATTAAAGTAAAATTCAATTATTTCTCTCTTAGCTATTGACACTTTTATTACTTAAATTAATGAAATTTTTAAGTAATGTAACTTTTATGTGCAACATCTAATAATTCTTGACAAACGTCAATATTAAATACATTATAATGGTATGGAATAGAATTAAACATTTGACAGATGCAACCATTACATGAGATCTAATTTTTTCTTCCAATGTGTCAAATTACAGAACATTTCGACAAGAATCGTCTGTAAGACAACTAAATCGTGAGTTAATATAAAACACGGTCAGCGTCTAGCGCACCAGCCCGCAAACCGCGAAATCTCGTTTAATCTTATGACGCAATCTTCATCCCCTAAAAGTGAACTTAAAATCAATTTCTTTGAATTTTTGTATTTCTGTCGTCCATTATGTGCCTGCCAAATTCTAAATCTCATATTGCAGTTTTTGGGTAGATTTCTGATACTTGTATATCAATAAGTGAGTCAGAGTGTCACACATTGAGGCCTATGTAATATTAGGTATATCAAACAAACATTTGATATTTCTATATGAAAATTTAAAGTAGGTATTGTCATGATATGAACGAAATTCTCATTAGTGGAAAAATTCCATATTTTCTTCTTCTGCGCCTTCGTGGTTCCCTTAAAAACGATGCTCTTTAAAAAATAAAAATACTATTTACATCATATATTTTACTTGTATATGTTGTTGAAATGACGCACAATTTTCTGTATATGTGTGGCATTGAATGAGTAAGAAATATCTGTGAATCAATTTATTCCATTTGAGGTGGATATGGGAATCTTGCAGTCTTGTTACTTCACCCTTCGTCTCGTTGACGTGACTCTTGATGCCTCTGAGATGCGATTCAGCGCAACGTGTACCAAAGCAGACAACATGCGTCAGCAAACGTGAGTATTGCGTGAAAGGTTGAACGTCGACAGACAGTAATGCAATGAACGTCAAACAGCGATGAAAACCGCGCCCAGAAGAAGCGTGAAAAAGTTTTCTACTTAGGCACGTATTTGTTCCCTTCTCGACAGGAAGTGGCAACACACTCAGTGTTTTTAAAACTTATTTTCTTATAAGACGAACGTGGTAGCAAAGGGGAGGAAAGTAAGAGGCTTGAGACGAGATGGGGACACTTGACTTGATGGCTGCTCCATTGCCACGCGGGCGGCTGGGTTTTTTTTTATCTCCCCTGTTGGCAAAGTCTGCCTATTGTGGTGGGTGCGTTACATTGCATTTGACGTTGCAACGTCAAGAAGTCGACAAAGATCGGGGGTGTTCCTTTTGCTTTTTGATTGTTCTTTCCCTTTATTTCATAAATCGATAAGTTTGAATTTGTCATGAAAGAGAACGAAGTTCTTGAACACATTTAATATACGCGTATAATACACGCGTATAATACATGAGAGAAAAGTTCTTTGCTAAAGTTGAAACAATGAAATTTTAGCACACTTATGGATGTGTACTTCAGATTTAGTAATTTGAGTATTTTTGATTTTTCACGTATCATTCCCGAAGAAACCAGTTTTCATCAATTTTGGTTATTTAGAGAACATTCAGTAGAATGAGATGATCGTTTGCATTATGTCACGATCATTTAATGAACCACATTTTCGTGGAATCGATTGACATTTTTGAATGAAATTATTTATATTACCTTTGTTATTCGTATTATTTTATTTATAACAATTTATTATGTCGCAAATCCCCTTTACTGGGGACATAGTCGAACTTCAGCTATTTTTGACAGATTGTATCGATACTTACCATATTCTCATTTTCATTGTGGTTACAATGTTAAACGTATAAGATAAGGTGCTTCCGACGCCGAATGGGGGAAATGGAGAACTGCCACTGTAAAATGCTTTGAACAGAGGAAGTAGAAGTAAATTTAATTTCCTTCGTAACAATATAAAATCAACTATTTAGGAGTTGGATTATAAAAAAATATCTTGTTTTGAAGGAAATATGTTATGTTCGATTTTATCTCATTTGAAAAAACACGACACGATGTAAGGGAATAATATTTGATCGACTCGAAAATTATTTACATAATAAAAGCCATTTCTAGTGTACATTATATTTCAACAAAGTAGAAGTCACATTCTGTCTTCTCAAATATCCCTGTGGAGCTTACTCATTGGAATAATCTGTTATCACAGGAATGGATTCCTTTGGATATCGATTAATTCAATTATTCTTACAATATCCACTATTGCTTATTTGAATAACTGTGCGCAAAAGTTTGGGCGAACTCCTGTCGCTAAAGAAGTATTTTCTTTCCTTTCCCAGAAGCGTGTGCACTTAACTCGTAGGGCCCAGGGCACATCAGGCACCTTGAGCCGAGAGCGTTGAGCGCTCTGTGCCTTCGATGCGAATGTAACCTAATTACTCGGAGAGATTCACAATTAGCGCGCTATCGAGTGCCAGCTCCCCATTCGAGGCGCCTGATACACAAGGCGTCAAGGCGCATAATAAGGTATTTTCAGAGAGGAGAAAGCAACATCTGGATGGCGAAGGGCGTGCTTTGGAAAACTCCATTTTTAACATATATTATAAAATATTTCAAAAAATATTTAATTATATTAACATAAGTGCGAAACTAATACTACAGAATTAATTCTTCAAATGTTAAAAATACAGTGTTTTGCTTGTTTTCGAGACTATTAGTCTCATCAATATTTAGTCATTGTTTCGATTCCCTTCATCTTTGGCAGCTACTAATATAAACTAATTAAGTAAAACAACTCACTATTTGAGAAATAATGAACGTGATATATTCTCGACCAGATAATGTTGCAAAGAACTAAAATAATAAGATTTCACTTCATGGAATATAAAAATATTCTTAAAATTTGTAGCATGTACGTACAAAACGCAACCTTAGAAAGAGTTTGTCTCAGCCAAATGAGAAGTGAGTGCCCATGAGCTTTCAGTAATTTTCAACTTTTAATTTGTATGGTGCTATCATGAAAAGTCTTCATTGGTTTTGATTTCTTTATTATGTTCCCTGTTTCGACGTTTTATATTGCTATATCTTATTTAAGTATCTTATCATAAGTAAAACTTTTGTGCATATTCCCTTTCCTCCCGTCATAATTAAATACCGCCAAAAATAGAATACAATTACAAAGATTATTTTCTTTGTTGTCAATTCAAAGATAAATTTAAGAAAATCGTAACACAACAATTCACACTGTCATACAGATTTTGCTTTAGAGTAAAAATTAATTTGCATGGTCATAAGTTCATAATTGACTTCCTGGGCGGTGTTCAACTCATGAACCTCTATTCCGCCATGTCCGATCCTGAACCCTAAAATTATATTTTAAATGTTCATCTCTGTTACCATATTTGTAGGATACTTAAATTATGGAGCAACAAAATTCTCGAGAAAGACTACTTCCCATCAAAGACATGCCAGAAAAATTAATAGAAAGAGGAAATTACATTTCTAATCACATCTACGCTTACGAATAAGTAAGTATTTAACTGGCATAAACGGATTAGTTTAGCATTGTACTTCAAGTCTTAAGATCATTGGAATAAAAAGTTTACTGAAAATTACTCCTTTCAATAAATTTTCTTCCTTTGTATGCGAATTTCACTTATTTATTTCACAACCGTATAATTATGCGATTTAATGAAGGTAATTGACAGAAAATATGATTTATTCTTTTTCGATTCTGCCATATCAAGTGTGTACTCAAACCAAATTTCAAATGCATTAAAAACTAGTGAAATAAATAGAACACCCATTGATGATGAGAAAATACTTTATTGAAGAAATTTTCTGAGGCAAGTCATATCACCGATGTTAGTTTGAAAAGGATGGGAAGATACCTAGCGTGATCAACTCTACTCTTCCCCCCCCCCCCCACATCATGCGTCATCCGAAACACGCACAGCCTTCCTGCAGACTACAGAAATGCAATATCTCAAAGGACGGTGGCGGCGCGGCGTCTTGCGGTGGCAGACGCTCGTCTTTTAGTTGAGCCGGGGCAAATTTGCCAGGCTCTTATTACCACGGAGAGCGCGGCTTGAATGACAACAACGCAGCGCCCGCCCGTGTTCGTCGCAAGGGAAGTTGCAAGCAAGGGCTGCGACGTGGCTAGGTGTGGCGACCCGCATACTTATGCTGCGAATGTTTGTTTCAAAGTGAAGCAAGTTTCTCAACCCGTGTGCGCCGGTTCTGTTACTTTTAGTCTCGGCACCTTTTTTTGCACATCAGACATGACTTGGAAATTGCAACACCAAGGAAACAATTCGTAATGCTACTGCCTGGTAATGCATAAAGATTTTATTTAGAAAGTTATGATTCAGTGTACGAGAACATGTAAGCATGCGCGGATACAAGGGGGGGAGGAGGTCAAGGGGGTCATGACCCCCCCCCCTAAAATCCCAGAGAGAATGAGTTTCTAGTCGCGGGAAATCGTCCACGATTTTCCAAGACGTTGACGCATTTTAAGCAATTTTTAATCAGTAATTAGTACTGAAATATATTTGTAGAAAAGATTTAGCAAAGCACAACGTGCCGTATCCTGTTTGACAAACTTGTAGTGGCGGCGGTGGTAGTGCCATTTGTGTTGAGAGAGTGGGTGTCAATGTGAATGACAGATGATACGCTCATGGGAAGAGAGCCGTCTTCGGAGGTCCATGAGTATAAATGGAGGTTGTGTTTTAGCGATCGCTGTTCGGCAACGCTTTGTGATGCTGCAGCATTTGTGATCAAACGAGGGTTCTCATAAGCAGACTGCTGCCATGATGAGTAGAGATAAATAAAAGTTTCCCACACAAATTATATTACTTTGAGGGATTAGATCAGTATTATATCAGGGTCATCTATTAGTCATATATCAGGATGATAGTGCAGTGTTGCATGTCACCAGCCTACGGCGGAAAAATGAACAAGCACTGAATAGGAAGCGAATGTAACAATGAGAACGGAAGTACAAAATCTACTACACGAACGTGTGCCATCACAACTCGACATTGTGTATAAAGACAAAATATTAGCCGTGTTTTCACAGTCCCAGACGGATATAGCAATTGTACAATTTTTCAAAACCCACAGCCTCAGCGCCATCTTTCACCAGTAATTTTGTTCAGGGGCGCAACCAGGATTTATTTATTTTCTAAAGGGGAATGGGTGCTTGAGGAACGTGAACATGGCTTCAATGATGGGTTCGATAGGACATAAATGAAAATCATGGTTAAAAACCTAAAGACGCCAAGTCTTATCATAACACTCAATCGAAAATGCCAGTCAATGTAGAACAGAAAAGACAATTTAAATATACCGAGGAGTGAAAAGAACTTCCTTGGTAAGAAAACGCTCTTTCTAGAAAAATAACGAATTATAAGAAAAAAAATTATATGATCAATTTTTCAGTAAATCCCATCTTTCTTATCGTATTGTAAATTGTGTGATGTATGATGATCAATCGCAACAAAGGAGCCAAACACATTTTAAAATACTTATTTCCTCGAATTAATATTACGCATTGATTGTTGTTCTATAGCAGTACTACACATGAATTTTCACCCGTTGGTTCCTTGGCTTCTTTCTGCAAATTCGTAATCAAGCGGAAACCAGAAGTTTATTCACTCGCCACATTTGACAATTTGCTACTGACCATTAATCTAATCACTAAACTTTTAGGGATCGGAAGCGAGTTTGGAATCGAGGCAAAAAATTGGATCGAGATCAGAAGCGAAAAAATATTTTTCATTACCATCAGTACTTCAACTAATTGATCTTTTTGTATGGTTACTATAATAATAATTTATTAGTCTGCAAGTGAGCAATGCTCGGTGGCAGATAGAAAAGAATACATACATAATTCAATAATACGAGGTTAAAAAACAAATCATCAATATCTATAACAACATCTATAAAATACACACACAAACGGAATAAAATACTTAGAAAACTACTACACATGGATACAATTAGATTTAATAAATTAATTATCTACATGAGACTGATATGTGTGTATATTCATATTTTCGCTTACAAACAGTTAAAGAAACACAATCATACGTACAAACACGTTAAATATGCACACATATCTCATTACTACTACTATACCCGTAACGGAAGCAACAATAAATTTATTGTCAAAAAACAGTACAGACTGCGTGTGACCACGTGGAGGACAATAAACTAATTTACTCTCCGGAAGCAAGAAAGGGACCATCCCATCAATTCCGATCAAGGACCCTAAGGCAGAGGCGGATTAAAAAATTTCAGCAAAAGTTCCTAGATAAGATAAAAAGTTAGCTGCGAGTTATAATACATATATAATGTCAATATGTTTGTAATTTAAGGGAAATATGTTTGTAAATTTACATGTACAAGTTATTATCGAACTGTAGATTATTCTGAGAATAGTGTTTAAAAATCATAAGAATTGAAATAACAATAAATTCACGATTTATTGTTACAATAAACACGCCCCTAGACAAAGCCTAGAGAACCTGTATAAGAAATCCGCCTCTACCCGAAGGAAAAACGGAGAAAAACCCGGGCCAGGATGGGGCTACAGAATT